>VXBX01009023.1:68131-91958 GCA_013400415.1 Scytalopus superciliaris
AATGTGTTTATATAAGATCAAAATGTCCCTTTGAATTTTCAGGGATGTTCCCAGGTGTGCTTACACAGTGAGAAACAGTCATGGATCTATATGTTCCTCCAGGGTTTTTTTGTTTATTTGGCCTGAAAGATAGGTCAGTGAATTAGGAGCACTTTTTTCCCCTTCTTTACTCTTGTATCTTATTTTTCAGTTTTTCTACACATCACAGGCTGTAATATTTCTGTAAAATAGTGCATAAGGGAAGGAGGGCTATGCTGTGTGTGCACTAAAGCCTGAAGCAGTAGGCTGTGTTATCATATTGNCAATTGCATGTAAAATGTCTAACTGCAGTGCAAAAAACCAAAAGCTGAATGCTTGATTTTAATAGACCCAGAAGCAAACTGTATTGTTGCAGAAGGCTAATAAGAGCAGAAAATCATTGGTTAGTCTGACAGTAGAGCTCCCGCTGCTTCCTTTTTACTTTAATATTTTCTGTCTAGATCAGATATAGAATAAACAAGTTTGGGAAATTAGAATAATTGAGGTATGGAATGATCCCTCCTCATTATATGAAACTAGGAGAGATATCTGAAAGAGGAGAGATAGGACATGAATCAGGTTGCAGACTGAATGGCATATTCTGAGGGAATATAGATGTGACTGTCATGTCAGTAGTTTCGACCAATAGTGTCATGGTTAGAAATCTCACCTGGAATCAAGTAGATGTTACTCAAGATCTGAAGAGGGTCTTATTGGTGACTATCACTTCTCAAAAAGTATTCTCCTGCCTACCAATGACATGGATATGAGGTACAGAGAGTTGTCAGTTCTGTCTAAAGCTCAGTTTGATTTAATTCCATTAGGTGGTTAGCCTTGGGAATTGAAATTGCAAAATAATGACTATCACAATTTCTGTGCATGTTGCTCTCTGCTGGATAGTAAAGGAAAACTATTAGTTCTATTTACAAAAAAACTATTAAGTTCACTGAGACTATGTCTGGATTTTTATCTCAATCAATCCTTTTCACCGCTTTTTTTTTCTTTTTAAAGGTAATTTAGCTTGATTAAATCTTTGTTTTGTGAGTGCTTATGGCAGAAATGAGCATATGTCAAAATGCCATAAAATTTCTTCTTCATCCTCTCATGAGTATCACTCTTTCAGTTGGATCTGATCCAGAATTGCAGAGCACTGAAATTTCACATTTTCTTGATTTTCATACAGTTTTCCAACCATGAGTAACAACAGCATGTTGTGCTGTTGAAATCCTCAAAGGTGCTGCAAAATTCATCCAGTTGTTTGTCTAAGCAGTATAAACAGGTATATATTTAGGATATCTGAGTCTTAAAAAGCTCTAGATGCAGTATATGAAGGCTATTTGAAATGAAGGATAAAAGCAGTAAGCAAAATAGTTCTGAACTGGGGATAGGCAAAGCTGTTAGGAAATAATGAGAATAGAATAACTGTTAAAGTGCCTGTTTATCTCTGCTGTAGTATTTGTACAGAATTTAATGTCTGTGCTAATTAGAAGATCAAATTTCTGTAAAGCAGAGGTGTCTCTGGTCAGGATAATACCTTTCACCAGCTTCTGTCCCCATATTGCCACAAAATACCTCAAGCCCGTTGGTAATTACTTACTTCTTTCCGATATAGAGTATTAATTTAAGCTCTTCTTATAAAAAGCTTTAAAAAGCATCCTCTTTTGAAAATACATCATAAATAAATAAGATGGGATTGAAAGAGTAGCTGATCCTTCCTGATCCGATACAGATGTTGAAATATGTGAAAGTAGAGCTGACTTAAAACACTATTTGTTATAAAATGCAAACTAATTTGTTAGTTGCATCCTTGCCAGCTGCCCTCTGTAATCTTCTGTTTTTGTCTTTTGCTCATCAGCCTTAGTGCTTCCTTGACAAAAGTATTCACAGGATCTGTTCAAAATTCTAGTTTTTAATTCATATTAATGATTCTCAAGTTTGTTTGTTGCAAGATAGATGTTTCACTGCTTTTCATGCTTCTGAACTGCCTCTCTTGTCTGTGCACAGAGCTAGCTATTTCCCAGCAGCCTGCAAAGCCTTGTCCCCAGCCCTTCTTTCTCGTGCTGTTCCCTATGACTGGCATGACACATATACATCATATTAAAGAGCATGCAACTTAAGTTTTTTTGGTGGGCAAGCTCATCTGTACTCTTAAATACATTTCAGCCATATGCCTGTGCCTGATTCTTTATAGTTTGAATCCTGTTTTTTCCACTAGTAGAGGCTTCTTTTAAATAAAAGCAGCCTGTTATGGCTTCATTTGTTTTTTTTCAGCAACACCCCTCCTCTGATTTTTGAAAGCTTTATGTAATAGGTGATCTGATAGATTTAAAACCTTATCAATTCCAATACTTAAATGTGCTGAAAAATTATTATTTTTTTTCATATATGCATAGTTACAATGAGAAAAGAGCATTCTTTTTAATATAATGCACTTTGACAGAGTATGGATATGGATATGCATGTGCATGGCACAGAAGAGGTTATACTTGGAGAGTTTCATCTAACTACTTCACCGAGAATTTTGTTTTATTTTTATCAGGTTGTCTACTTATATTATAACATGCTGCTTAAAGTAGTACCTGTATTTTGTGTTTAGAAATAAATGTCTCAACAAAAAAGGATAATTTTTACCCTTACTCCCTTCTTTATGTAAAACCACTTCAAAATGAGAAGAAAGAATTCTAGGGTATTACATTTTTTACCTTTACTGCTTATCTAAATGTAGTAGAATTGAGATAAGATTGCAATAAGTCTTAACACCTCTAAACTTGATACAGTAAGTAAATGTGTTTGTTTTTATATACTGCCTTCTGCTAAAGAGGAAACTTCAGGATGACTTCTATTGCATATACCATTACACTGTCAATCAGTGCATCTGAGAGAGTGAAAGCAGAAGCAGACAGAAGTGATAACTTGCTGTACGAGAACAGAGATTGCTTTTTCGGAAACTCCTCACTGGTCCCTGATTTGTAGCAGAAAGCATGTTCAAAACCACAAGAATCAAAATATTTTAATAGTTATGGTATTGTATATGTGTGTTGTATAAAGTATTACATGTGATTCAGTTGAAACATAGTTCTACCAAAAGGCTGAGGAGGATTGTTCAGGTGAAATTATACAAACCTCCTGCATTTTACAGCTCTTTGAAGAAATTCTGCAGTTCTTCAGTATGATGAGAAGAGTTCATGTGACTGCCTCAAAACTCTTTCAATGCTAATGATGCAAATCTGGAAGACATAACTGAGGATATTTCAGCAAGCAGTCTAGCATAAATCAAAGATCATTCAAGAGTGCAAGTGGAAAAGAGCAGTATTGCAGCAGTTAGTGTTTCATAATGTCTCAAAAAATTGCTTGAGATAAAAGCCAATATAATGTAGCCTGAATTGGAAATTAAACTGATTTAGCTTTAATGAAATTTAGCTTTGTATCAGAATCCTGATGGAAAAAAATACAACAACATCCCCAGCTTGCATTTAGGCTGACCCTGAAATATATTTGAGAAATGAGACTGCACAACTAGGACAGATAGCTAGATACTTACGATATAAGCTACCCTTATGATAGGATAATTCTAAAAAGAAAGTTTTTATACTATGCATTATATCTTGATATCATCATTCCATTTGCACTGGGAACTTCACTATCTAAGGTTCAGCTGCCTTTTGATATGCTATTTCCTTCCCTCATATTTTCAGTAGTGACTCCAAGGGACAAGCTGGACTGCTCTGGATCAATGTCTGGACTAGAGAAGAAAGCATATTAACAGAAACATTATTCAGGGCTGTATTGTATTATTCTCTTTTACATAGAATAAAAACCAAAAGTAATTATAAGGGTGGTTTTAAAGGTACTCTAAATCCCACAAATTCATACTACTTTCTTCATTGTCCTTTATTTTCCAAGAAAGTCTTATAACAGCTTTAAGTGAATGTGCTGCTTCTCCCATGTTTATTTGATACCAGACTATCCTTTATTTTTGCCTTCTGTTTCTTGCCCCAGATAAATATGTTCCACCTGCCTTATTTTAAAAGCAGGCTGGCTTTTGTATACTTAGTATTTCCCAGGATTTTGAAAATACAGATTAATTTTTCCTTATACTTTGTGAAGCATACCATGCATATACTGATTTTATGAGATCAGATCTCATAAATGATCAGATAAATGATCAGAGAATTTTGATTTGTTTTTAGATTTTCACTCTTGAAGACTGTCATTTTATGACACATACAGATCTTATCTGTATAACTTGATTAGAAATTGCTATCTTTAATTTAAAATTTTTATTGGTCTTTGTTTAAATTAGAGTGATTTAGGTTTGGGCTATTTTTGTCCAGTGTTAGGGATATATGTATACACATGCATATAGAGAAAAAAAAAGCATTTTTAGCAACAACTGTTAATTTATAACTCATTCTGTTTAAAAACATCTACTTTATGAAGATTTCATAGTGAAGTTAAAGAATTCTTGAACATTCTTAACCTGCACTGACAGAACATGATTAACTACTTAAAGATCAAGCACTATGAATCACTTGACATATTCTTTATTATTTTTTTAAGTGAGATACAATCTAAACTGAAGAATATTACCAGTGTACTTCTCACTTGAATGCCCTTGTTACACTTCTCACTTCAAATTTAAATTTGTATTTGTATGCTGAAATTGTATTAAATATGTATTCCTATGGTCCTGCTGGAGTCAGTGGGTATTCTGCTAATGGCTGATGAAGTCATGATGCAACCTCTTTTCCGCTTGGCCACTCTTCAGAACCCCTCAAGCTCACAAAGGTACAAAATGACCCAGTGTTAATTACTTTTTATACTTATTTACATAGTTTTAGCATTTTTAACAATTTTAACATAAGTCCAGTTGCTAAATATGCAACTCTATAAAGATTTTTATAACTATGCCTTAATTGAAAAACTTTTATCAATTGATATATGCATTTACATTTTAAGCAATATTTATTGAGGCATCTTGAACTGTCAGTACTCAGAAAAAAATGCTAGTTTGATGTCAGACTCCATTGTCTAGCAATCTATTAATGAATTTTTCAAATATGACATTCACATTCCTTTCTGATGCTAAGTATTTGCTTGGATTTATTTTGTGATATCTGTGAAAATTAGTTAATACAAAGCAATTTTGACAGGATAATAAGTTGCATAGTTAGGACTGCAAGGATTTAAGGTCGCAATCCTGTCAGGCTGAGACATCTACAGCTTGAGCATGCAATTAGCTTCTTTTACACCCAACCTTTTTATTTATAATAGAGAAAATAAGAGCAGCATCTTAGTGCTAAAGATCTGAAATTGTCCTAAACCCTTCCACAAATGAAACATATGTTTCCTAGTGGATTTAATTGCTTGATATGCAAACAAACTTACTAAATTAGGGCTAACAACAAGACATGAAGAATAAAATTGTAGCTCCACAAATGTTGCAAGCCACTTTGCTAATGATTTGAGTTCAGAATATAATTCATGATTAAAAATGCAAGTTAAACAAGCAACATTTGACAATTAAGATTAGAATGATGCAATATTTCAATGATAAAAACTGTTTTGTAACAGAATTGTACATAATTTCAATTATCATTGGAATGCATTCCAATACAGATTCAGAATCTATTAGAACCTGTGCTGGTTAGGTATCATGACAGATGTCTTTTGGCTGAAAGTTGCTGTAGACATACCACAATATGTATCTTTTGGCTGAATCTTTTTTGTTTTGGAGGTCTTACTTTGTTTGCTTTTAATTTTTTGACTTCTATATTGTTTATTGTATTGACCCCCAACTATTGAATTGTAATTTCTGGTATGCTGTCTTCATCCTGCCTCAAATGAAATTCTCAGGGGTATAAACATTTTTTTTTAGATTTTTCAAATACAAATACTTCAAAATAAGGAATTTCCTGAGCAGTTCTTTCCAGACTGAACCACACTATTTTCATATCAAAGAACATAGAAAAGGAACTGTCAGTTTAGTGACTTTGGTAAGAAGTTTGAAATATGCAAAGGCCTCTTTACCACTCCATAAGTTATAGAGGCTAACTTTGAAACAAACCTAGTACTGGTATGGGACAGTGAGTTATAGCCAAATGAGACCGTCGCTGACAGAAGTTGAAAAGTGAGGATGAGAAACATCTATGCCAAAACTGAACATAGAAGTTGATTGTTAAAACAAGAAGAGAGTAGTGAGGGCAACAGAAGATTGTGTCTCAGGGGTCTGGTTTCTAACTCATGTTTCTGAGACTGTGAACTTGCATGTCAAAGACAATTTTTCAGAGTTTTGTGTTACTGTTGCAGACTTTTGTCATCATAGCAGTAGTACTGAGCTACGCCAGGCCAAGAATATGTCATTAGTTGCCAAATTGTGAGGAAAACTCTCTAGGTCTATCTGACTTTGCAATCTGCAAATGAAAAAAAACAGAAAAAGAAGATACAGACAAATTTTACACTGAACAGTATCTTAAACATTATTGAAAACACTACTACTGAAAAA
This sequence comes from Scytalopus superciliaris, assembly GCA_013400415.1. Lineage (NCBI taxonomy): Eukaryota > Metazoa > Chordata > Aves > Passeriformes > Rhinocryptidae > Scytalopus > Scytalopus superciliaris. Next base: position 74,655 of record VXBX01009023.1, read on the forward strand.
AAAATACAATTCAGACAGGTGCTTGTAACTAGATTTTCTCACGTAAAAGAATACATGACCTGACCATGCTGCTCCCTGCCAGTGTGAGATATGGTAGCCAACTTCTGTAGGAAGGGATAAAGCATAAAGAAGAAAGGAAGATAAGAGCTAAAAAGAAGCAAAGATTATAATTTTAGCCCAATGTCAGTGCAACAGTGAGGAGCAGAAGAGACACAGTTGGTAAAACTGAAGAAAGCTCCAAACCTTTTTGCTGACACAGGGTCCAAAAGTGTGGTTTTATGTCTGGCTAAGCTGTATGCTGATCTGTACATTATAGTAAAACATTTTTAAACTTGGGATTCTAGGTCAGCCTGTCTCCTGGAGAAGGTGAGCACCACAGACAATAAAAATATGGAAGATGAAAGGAAGCTGAAAATTTTAAACTTGATTTTTAGTCCAATGCATCTGTTCACTCCAAGAGGATCTGAGTATTTAAGAAGTCTGAAGTATGTTTTTTTATGCTGTAGAACAGGGCAGTTACTTTTGTGTTTGTAATGCCAGTACAATTATGTAAACATCCTTTTTTCTCTTCTTTGTTCACAGAAAGGCAGACAGTAAGTCAAGGTCAGCTTAAAAAGCAAGTCATTGTTCCTTCAGTACAGGATTATGTATTTGAAACTATCTTTTTTTCTGTACATGCTGTTAACAGTTTGACTGAATATATTCTCAAAGTGCTTGCATTTGTCAGTGTATGGAAATAGGAAGAAATTTCACAGTATATATTGTTAAAAAAGAAATTCCTCCTGAAATCAGTTAGGACTCTGAAACGATAAATTAGTTGTACTATGCTCTATATAACTTGTGCATGAAGAGAAATATTTTTGTTTACAAATAGTTAGGACCAGCTCAGCTGCTTTCAAGATGGCAAGTAGGTAGATTTCTATATCTCTGTTTTGTTCTTTCTGCTGACAGTTGTAGACTGTAAAAATGCAAATCAATATGAACAGTGGAGAGCTGTTTGCATGAAATTCTGGTCTTGAAATACAAAGATTGCACATCAAAGTTATTAACAGAGTCTTGTGGCAAGATGGATGGCTTCTCATGTCTCTGGCTGGATAGTAAAGCAGCAGTAAAAGGAAAAAACACACTGAACATATTTGCCTTTTCTAAATGATTATGGTGCTTGTGGGGTAGGGAAAGTACTTGATGGGAATACAGATTTCCTGACCTACCTGAACATCTTCTGCCTTGTGGCTTGAGAAGGGGATGATCTGTCAATCATCTGTGTTTTTAAATTTGTCATGAATCCAAATAAACCAGCAGGGGTTGTCACTGAGAGACCAGGCTTTATGCTGATATTCTGGGTGGTTGCTGGGTGTAAATCTCTGGTTTGAAACATAACACCTGGTTCATTACTCTTGTTTGAGCTAGTAGACTTCTCCTGAAGAAAGACAAATGAGCTTGGTAAGTGAGGATTCAAGCAAAATAGAAAGTTCTGTGAACAATTTAAGAACAGATCCAGAGAGGAATAGATAACTGGGTCATGACACAATGGACTTCTAGGGAAGTGCCTAAGGTGATAGGCTGTCTTCTTTGTAAACTGCTGTAATGCCTACAGCTTTAGCATCCATGGAAGAAAAGTGTGTTAAGAGGACTGTGTAACTGTAAGTGCAAGTATTTTCGGCACATTGAAACGACTGGAGTAAGGGAGAGTTGGATGATTTTTTTGCCTATATACAAAACTAAGAAACTGTTCAATGGAATGGTTGTTACAAAACACTTGAAAGCTTTCTGATGCTCAGGACACAGCCATATGGAGAAGTAAATTGAGAAGATCAATTACTGCTGCAGACTCTTTCATTACTGGTTTGGAAGCAGATATAACAGTCTGTTCTTTTTCAGGCAGGAAATAGAAAATTGAGTATTCCTCTTATTCCTCTAACGTCAACACAAAAAAGAGAATATAATTCTGTTTTAGAAGACCCTATATTTGTTCATTGTTGCTTCTGCTTACTGTTCTGTTATACGTACTTTATGGAGGGAAAACAGAGAGAAAGCAACAACCTATTTGAAAGTGTGCAGCACAGAAGAATGTAATATGAAAAAGATTGGTAACAGCTACATTTGTAAACCATTGACCAGAATAAAATTACATAGAAAAAAATATTGAAGATAAAAAGGTCCTAAAGAAGACAGGACAGCTGAATACATTAATGTGAGCAATCGAGCATCCTGATTTTAGAAGCAGCAACAAAATTTTGCAGCTGGTTACCTTGCCTAAAACTGGGAACATTCAGCACAATAGTAACTGATCCATATTTCACTCTTTCTCTCTTAGAACCTGCCATGAAGGTCTGAGTTTATAAATACTTCTATAACCCATGAAAGTATTTGATGGAAGACACAGAACTGCATGGCTAAGCATACAGAAGTATTGCCAGCAGTTCACATTTCACAAGATATGTCCCTCAGAGATCATTATATTTTCCTTGAGAAAAAAGTGGCTGTATTTAGCGTTTGAGCCATCTGAGACTAGTATTCTTCAAGGTTTTCCTAGTCTCTATGGAAATTGAGATGTTAAAAATGAGACACTTACAGATTAGGCTGTTAGGATATGTGATTTTAAAAGTCAGATTGACAGTGATTTTGCTGACTTCTTGACATGTAAGCATTCAAGGAGAAGGTCTGCAGAATCAGGCCCTTCACAAGCTCAATAAAGTTCGTTACTCTTCTCTTTTTAACCATCTACTGAAAAACAGTAAACTGTTGAAGTACCATATTAACATGAGTAATACAGTAGAATTTAAACTTAGAATTAGACAAAATAAAGCTCTATGTCCTCCTAAAAACAATGTTAATAGTATGCATAGATTTATTGAATGGTTGGGTTGGAAGGCACCTGAAAGATCATCTAGTTGCCATACCCCTGCCATGGGCGGGGACACCTTCCACTAGACCAGGTTGCTCAAAGCTCCATCCAGCCTGGCCTTGAACACATCCAGGGGTGGGGCATCCACAACTTCTCTGGGTAACTTGTTCCAGTGCCTCACCAACCTCACAGTAAATATTTTTTTCATAATATCTAATGTAACTCTCTCCTCTTTCAGTTTGAAGCCATTGCCCCTTACTCTGTCACTGCATGACCTCTCCAGATTTCTTTTAGCCTTTGTTTAGTAGTGCAAGGTCCTGTAAGGTATCCCAGGAGCCTTCGCTTCTCCAAGCTGAGCACTTCAACTCTGTCAGGCTGTCTTCGCTGGGGAGGTGCTCCAGCCCTCTGATTCTCTTCATGGCCTTCCTCTGGATTTGCTCCTGATCTGAGGTCCCCAGAGTTGGATGCAGAGCTCCAGGTGGGGTCTCACAAGAGCAGATTAGAGAGGCAGAATCCCTTCCCTCGCCCTGCTGGCATGCTGCCTTTGATGTAGCCCAGGATGTAGTTGGCTTTCTGGACTGCAAGTGCACATTGCTGGCTCATGTTGAGCTTCTCATCAACCAGCTGTACCTTTAAGTCACTCATGGGAAACACTAACCATGCACAGCTGCAGTTTTTCTGTTGTCTTCAAGATAATGTAGCAGATTTCAGAAAGAAAAGAGGAATTGTGCCACAGCTGGATGTAATGGAGATGTCAGTTTTAATAATTTGACTTTGCAGGCTGAGAGTGTGATAGATTTTGTAGGGGTTATTTATAGAATCCAGTCTCACTGATGCAGAGTTGGGACACTTTTGGACTTATTTCCTTGGCAAGCAAGTTTTCTTTTGCGTAGGAAGACCGCTAAGACTATGAGCCTCAGGAGAGACTAATTAAATTCAGGAGGAAATGTCAAAGAAAGGGGAATTAATGTCTTCTTATTTGATTTGGTAATCACTTTTTTTTAGCTTGCAGTCTCCCTTCTAGCAACATCACCTGCTTTATTGTTTTATAAGACATCTCTTGAATTTAGGATTTGGGAAAAAGTATGGGGCAAAGACAGATAAGCAATTCTCTACATGAAATATGGCCCACTTTATGATTTGCTTTCCATTTGAAATCTAAAAGACGAACAGCTGTTAGCAAGCTTTTCAGAGTAAGCCTGAAGAGACTTTTGTTACAGCTTTAATCTGTAGTGGTCAACTTTCCTAATCATCTTTGAGTTACTGAATGGTACCAAAAGAAAAAAATAATTATCAGTAAAGTACAGTATGGCAGAGCAAAAGGAGTGCCCTTTAGCAGTCAGTCTTAATTTTTCCTTGTATTGAAAGTACAACTAAATATTAATACTCTCAACAAAGAAGAGTTAGGAGGCCTATTTACACTTTTCAGGATTAAGGTTTCAGTTGCTTTTTCTAATGGAAAATAAACAATGATTTTTGAAGCCTTGTAGGAAAGACATATTTCATTACTACCTGTTATGGGTGATTGAGGGTACAAACCACTAAACTCAAAACACTGTGACTTAACAAGTTGAACACCAAACTCTAGATATTTAGTCTTACAGTATCAATTGCAATTTAAATACCAAGGAGTAACACCTGTTGAACTGAGTAGGTGGCTCTGAGTTACTTTTCAAAACTGTGGTTGACATGGCAGTTCATAAACTCAGAGGAGTGGCACCTTGCCTTTATGTTCCCAGTCTAATTTTTACTTGGATTGGTCTGGTCCACCTTACACAGGTTGATGTTGGCTGAACTGAAATTTCACATCCAACGAATGATATGTCCAAATCACCACAATTTTTTAATTGGATATTTTTTTCCTGAGAGCTGCTTTGTAGTACTGTAATCAAAATACCAAATTAAAACCTACCAGGAAAAAAAAAATATTCTGTGCCAGTTTTAGTGATAAAGAAGAAGAGCTCCATGAAGGGGGTGCTGCAAAGATTCATAATATAGTTATCTAGTAATTTCAAATTCTGCAGTTGGTAAGTGATGTTAATCTATAATCAACAGATCAGATTTCCCAGAAAGGGAATGGCATTTTCATCCTTGAAGGTATTAAAAATCTGACTGAAAACCAGCCCTGAGCAACTTGGTGTGACCCAACTTTAAGCAAGGGGTTGAACTAGGAGATCTCCAGAGGTGCCATCCAACTTCAGTAATTTTCTTATCAATACTTAGTCCAGGAGAACCACCTCAGATTTTTTCAAAAGTCAAAATACCTTTCTCAGTCCAAAAAGTCCTGTGTGGAAAAAACAGGTCAAATCCAGTGTTAGATGTTATTCTGAACAGTGAATTATTAATGTTCAAAACCAGTCAGTCAGTGTGCAGATTGGAGTGATTAGCCGTGTTTTCTGTATGCAAATAAGAATTTAGAATTTAGACCTTCATGAGACTAGCCTTCCAAAATGCTGTAACTGAGCAGGACTATGCATTTAGGTTAGGCTAGCTTTAAAAAATTTGTTCAAGGATGTTCTCCTGATTGTCTGGAAATCTATGGATCCACATTTGTGCAGACCTGAATTGGTCAGCAACCACTCAGGTCTAAAGGAGTTATGAAATCAGTGATAGATACATGATTCTAATAAGTATGGATGTGAAAGAAAAAAACCCAAGTAATTGGAGAAAAAAAATTGTCAGGTAACAAGGAACTAACAGGAAGGCTAAAGAGACCAAGGTTAATAGGGCTAAACATACTGACTCCAAATTGAAAGTCAAGTAAACCAATATATCTGAGAGAATTAGCAGCTTATTAGAAGAATCTGCTCATTGTCCAATGCTCTTTCATGTATTTATCAGCAACTTCAATGAAAAGAGAAAACTTTCACTTCTAAAATTTCATTGTGACAGAAAACTGATCAGTCATTTTAATCCAGCAGTACAGAATGTAACATGCCTGGAGACAAGGAGCACAGGCTATATCTTTCTGTTATGGAAGGACTTTTTCTCAAAAGCTGTAGCTGACAGAGTAGTTCAGAAAATATGCTTTGTTATAAGAGCTGGTTTGAAGTGTCTGTCTTGACCTCTTTTATCTGAGTTCACCCGTTTGGTTGCACCAGTGTGGGTGTTTGTCAGGTCTACTCTATAAAGCAGATTAGGGAGAAGATCTAAACTCAAAATCAAAATAGAGTTTTTATCTTTATTTTTACAACCCAATCATTGCCCAGTTCATTTTTATGACAATGCCTATTAGTTGCCTTGGAAAAAACCAAGTNAAAAAAAAGGGAAGCGTTGAATAAAAATGTCAGATAGCTGGGAACTGATAAGAAAGTCCAAAGAAGTCAGGTTTGATAGATAGGTATCTCCTTGGTATCAGCCTCATTTGTAGAGAGTTGCATCATTTGTCTTATCCTATGATTTATGAATCACATTTCTTTCAGAACTTCAGGATCAATATCTTGCTTTGTTATTACCTTTTGCCTCCTTAGACTTGGAAGTTTAGAATAATATGATCAAGAGTTTCTTTGTGTATATACACAATAACACAGATATTATTTATAAGTAGAACAATCACAAGGGCAGCAATTTGTGCAAGTTCGAAAGTGCAAGGGAGCCTCAGAATAGAAACATGATGCCACATCCCTTTTCTAGGAGTATGTGAAAGTGCTGTCAATTAGGTCTAACAAGGGGAATATTTTGTAACTAAAAGTAGGTAAAAACGATGATTAAAATTTACATTAAAATTTACACTGTCCACAAAAAAAGAAAAAATAAAATCCTGTCTCCCACACCTTCCAACACCTATTAACCTGAATGGATTCACTGTTTTGTCTGGAGCTACTGAAACTTACACTTCTTTTTTTTTTTTACCCTGGCTCAATGCAAGGTTATATATGTTTTACTCTTCTGGATAGGTTTCTCTATGTTCATGGACATTTAGTTCTGCTCTGGTGGAAGTCAACGAGCTGTCTCAGCAGTTTGTATTTCAGTCTCACCTCAAAGTGGAACCAGGCTACAGCTTCCCCAACAGTCTTGCTGCTTAAATTTTTTACACTTCAGCTTTTTGTGCTTATGTACAGCCTGTTCTGCCTCACAGTGAAATGTCTTCCTTTATAACAGAGAGAAGTATCCCTGGCACACTTTATTACAGTGTTATAAGTAGCAGTAGGGTCTCAAGTTGCAGAAGCTCCCTTACCCTTTTTGGAACTGCCCATTACAGCATGACTTCAGTGAACAGGAGCAGATCAATTTACCACAACAGATGCCTGGTTTTCTCTCCCATTCGTTCACAGTGAAGCTTTTAACCACTCCTTTGGTGTGTCTTTGAGGTATAATACTTCTCTGTGTTCTTAATGTAAACTTCCAAATCAGAGTTCCAGGGTCAGAAGCCAACTTTTTCATGCTGCTGCTTCTATGTCACTGTCACCTAAGTGACATGCCTCCCAAAACACTCCCATAAATGAGCAGCAGTGTGATAAGGAAAACAAATGTTACAAAACTTACTTCAACATATATAACTTCTTAAGAGAATGCACAAAAATATTCATGTCATGGTAAGGGAGAAAGAAGCAGATTCGGTGCTAGCATGTCTCTGAAGTTGGGAGAGAAGAGTGATGAAGGATACCCATCAAAATCCCTGAAGAGTGAAGGTATACGCAGAATGCTCTGTTGCTGTAGTTTAGAAGTGTTTCCTTAGGAGCTAAAGGGAGTAGTTCATAATTTCTGTGCTGAGAGAGTTTGTATTTCCAAACTTACACATCGAAGTTCTTGCTGTGAGCTTATCACTTGCAGCTATTTTCATACCCATCTCACCTCTCCTGATTGCAAGACTATCAAATTGCAAAGAATCATGTTGGGATTAGAATTGCTGTGGACAGTAATACAGAAGTGTCTGTGCTGGCTTTTCCTCTGCATCTCATCTGTGCCCCCTTGGCAGTCACCCCCCTCAGTCAAAAGCAGTGGTGATGTTGGCTCAGCTTGATGGCTTTCATGCCTGGACGTTGGGTCTGAGGCTGTCCTTAGGCAGCCCTGGTAACAACCTGGTGTTATTTGAGTTTTTCACTCCTCCTCTGCCACCCTCTCCAGCCCTTGTCTCTCTGTGCTCCTTTGAGGTTGTACAGCTTTTATCATGTAACCTGGTTAGGGTATATGAAGTTGGGTGCAGCATCACAAAAGCATGTGTTACTTCATATGCAAGGTTTTGTATTTGCATAGCACAGCTCAGTGTTGTGTGAATTTACAGGCCCGAGTCAATGCTGCTGTGGAGATCTTTGTCCCTGTACATTTACTGATGTCTTTAAAAGAGTAGTACATTTAAAGAAACAGAAACTTAAAGGACAGCATTTTGCATCACCATATGTCGTCTTTTATGGTTTTTAAGGACAATCTGACATTTTCTGTGAAATAATAAAGTTATCTTATTGCTTCTCTGTCTCTGAAATTGCACAGAAAATTAATTTGTGTGTAGTCTTTTAATTCCCAACAAATATGATGTTTTAAAAATATTTTCATTGCCTCTTGTTTCTGCCATTTATACCCTTTTTTTTTCTTGAAACTGTCTAGTTCTGTCAAATAAAGGAGCAAATGCCTTCCAGCTCAGCAAAGTGCATTTGCAACCTGCTGTCGTTAAGCAGCTAAAGCTGAAATATCATGGGGACTTTGCTGTCCCAGTCCCTGTCACTATTCTCTTATTCTGCAGCTACAAAGAGCATGTTGTTACATAACTAACATAATTTTTAGTGTCACAGCAGGCAGCTAGTGAAATGGAAACTGAGAACTAGGTTATTTTAGTTAGGAAAGAAAACGAATATATGAGATTATTCAGATCCACTTTATTTACAACTAGAAAAGATCTGTATTTGAAGAGCTTTGAAGACAAGTTGTTTGGCAGGAAAATTCTCACCAACTCCATTTGGGCAATAAGAAATGTAACAGCTCAGGTGCCTCTGTTTAAACTCCTGTGTTGCTGTGAGTTCTTTTACAGATTACAGTCTTTATCTAAAAACTCTGTGGTAAAACTTTTGGCTATTGCTTTTAAACCAGAATCTCAGAGTGGTTCACGGTTCACGTATATTCACATGCCTGTGCCTAAATAGAAATGGCCTGATTTGCAGAGGTGTGATCAATTCTAGGTTCTATTGAAATCAATGGGAACTGATGAGTGCTCAGTTCTTTTGAAAACCAGGCCATTTATATATAGGTGCCTAAATATGGCACCCAATTTTGTAAAACCTGGCTCTAAGACCATATACCATCTTCCTCCTTTTGATATCTGGGTCCCTGCTGTAAGAAAGGGTTCGAAGGGTAATGAAGAAACAATTGTAATGAAAAGAAGACTTAGTAAAGCAACCAGGAGTATTTCTGTGTAGTTAGTACCCTCTAAGTATAATTTATTTTCCTTTAATCATGAAAACTAAGTGTCCATTGGAGTAAAATTTCCTCTTCTGTATTTCCTCTGTGTTGTGTTGAGAAGACAAAGTAAAGTAAATGGCTTCTCCTGTGCATCACTGTCTGATAATTGTATTTGTAAGAAAATAAAATTAGATAGAAGATGCAGACATAAGAAACATCCCCACCCCTGATGCCAGAAAAAAATTTCCTCTGTACAGATTTAACTTTTTCTTCTCATTTCCAACAGAAAAATGCATGGCAAAATGCAGTGGTGTACCAATATTCACTCAGCAACTCTTCTACTTTCCACAATATCATGAAAGCAACTTTCCTTTAAAAATAGTTCCATTTCCCACCAATTTTTTACAGAATAAATAGGAGTTTTACATTTTTCAGTCAATATGCTGCATAACAGAAAAGAATTATGATCTGTTATCACAATAAAAGCTCTTCCAGATAATATGGTTTGAGGCTTTTGCAAAGCTCACAGGATCCCGAGGAATTCATTTCAGCCATGCCATTAGCATCTTCCCAAGGAAAGCTTTCAGAGCCTTCAATACAGATTTTATTTATGGTTACACAACTGTATAAAAACTCATTTAACTGATTGAAGAAACTGAATACAAGCTGAAGCATTAGAAACGATTATTTTTCATGTTGTGATCCTCACGTTGCAAAAAGAAAACGTTTGGGGTCTATGTCATGTTTGCAAGCACCCAGGTTATTAATTTCTGAGCTTTTTGGGTCAGTCATGAGAGTGAGTGACTTCTATTTTTCAGCTTGTAGGTTGGGAAGTCGTGGTGTTTCTAAACTGTTTTCCCGTGGCTTTGTTCCATGTGGATTCTCCTACATTTATAAGGTGAACCTCTTCTGGAGTGAGGATTTGCTAGTATTTGCTACTATTGTTTGTGGCCTTATTCTTGGATGAGGAAGAGAGATGGGAAGGAAAAAGTGAATTGTCCTCTTTTTCCAGCTAGCTATTTTCTTGAAAATTGTAGGAAATGAATATAGTAAAACCTGCCATTATGTTCCCTTCTGTTAGATTTCAGTTAAAAGTGGTGATGAAGGGGCACTATAAGATTCAGATAGAAAAGTACCTCTTCTAGAGTCGATGTTTTGAGAAAAAATGCTAAAACTGGATGAAGTTTCGGGTAGGGATGGAGAATGATTGGTTTTTTTTGCCTTTTTAGCAGGAGGCAAATTTTGAGACTGAATTGCAAATCTTTTCTGAGCAGTATGGGTACTAATCTCTTTAAAGTTGAGACTACTTGTAGGTCTGGTTAGTGTGGGCTTAGTTGTAGCAGTGATGTTGGATCATTTAATTAATGTCTGTGAAGTGCACTCAGATTTGAAACAATTTTATCAGTTCAAGCAGCCCTTTGAAGTAGAATATAAAAGTTGACAATGAGGTTCACCTTAGTTTAAGGTGACAAATACTTTAGTCAGTGATTGTGTCATGTTCAGCAGTGAAAATACATCTTAACCTTAGCACCCTTTCTTTGGCTGGTATAAATTTATGAACTTCAAGGAAGTAAAGGCAAATTCTCTAGTTTAGAAGTGAATACATGGTTTGTTGTACTTCAATATACTTTGGAGCCTAGAAATACTCAGGCATTATTTTAGGTGTTTTTAATGGACTACATGTCTGACTGGTTAAAATACAGAATACTTTCTGGGGAAAGTAAAGCCAAGTGGGATAATTAATGTAAATTATGAATAATGAAACAGTTAGGTGATAAATTTCACATAACCTGCCTGGACTGTATTTAAAGACGTCATCATCTCTGAAGACTCCAGTGTTCCCAATACCTGAGAGTTGTTCATGGAAGATGATCAGTTCTTGTACTTCTTAAACTGAGTAGGTATGTAAACTCTTTGCCGGTTTGAGACACATTTCCCCCTTCTCTTTCCCAATTTGTGTTCAGAGCAAATGCTCTTTTCCTTGTCTGAAGAGTAGGTGATTTTGTCATGCCTGTAACGAGAGGCACTGATCTCTGCTCAGACCAGCTAACCAGATCTCATCAGGTGGTGGGATGCTGTCTCCTAAGCACCGCTCTGGAGGGAGCATCCTCATGGACACTGACCCTGGGAAGGTGACAGTAGACAGCCCTGGAAATGAAGAAAGTGCCCTTGGGGAGGCCAGGTGGAACTTAGAAATACAATTGGTTCAACAACTGTCATATGCTTCCATAATAAGGTTCTTTAGTTGGACATTTTATTTGTCTCCATAGGATTATCTTTTATTCACTAAGTTTAAGAGGAGATCCACTGACATAACAATAACTGGAATGGAAGTAGAGACATTGGCACTTCTGCACTTTTCATGTAATCTCATTTATCTGCTGCAATATACCTTGGGATGTTAGTCATATAGAAGTAAAGTTAAAATACTTGCATCCCAAATCCTTTTTTGTGGGGTAGGCTGAGAGGAAGGGAAGTATCTACACAGCTGAGAGACCTTGGCAGTGTTGATTAATCTTAGGCCGTGTAACCGTTTTTAGATTTTATTTGTTAATGAGGATTTATTGTCATTCCATAAAATGTTTCCAGACCACATGGATACTTGGCTCCTTCAGCTTTCTCACAGAAAATCTGTTCTCTCTGCTTAGCTTTACTAAGCCTCTCTGTTGGTGCTGTTGTCATCAGCAGTAATACTGGTCCCTGAATGCAATTAGTTTCTGTGTCACATTGACAGCTTTACGTGTTTATGGTACGTATTGCCTGGAGAAACAGGTTTTCTGCAGAGATAACATTGTTTTGTTAAGAATTACAAAAACACATAATGACAGAACCACATGTCCAGGAGGTTGTGCCCCTTTCCAGCTGTTTCAGTTAGTCTTCAAGCCTTATAATTCTTGTATCATCATATATTGTAGCAGAGCTACATCCACAGACATATTAAACTCTTTTAATTCCATTTGAGTAATAATGTTTTGAGAATCTATATTTGTGTCAGTGATGTTGCCAAATCTCATAGCCCAAAAAAGTCAAGGCTGTTGTGGCTCCATGTTCCCAGGTCCATCCAGCAGTGTCACCAGTAGGTTATACATGCATGCAGTACACATACACAGACATGTGCATGTACATATACATAGCCACACAGATCAGTCCAGGTAGAAGGCATAGTATTCACAAACACAAGCAATCCATTCCCACCTATTATAAAACATAAACATGCATACATGTTTATATACACATATACAACATATCCCACTAGCAGCTGGGCAGACAGTATGCCTAATATTTGCCCCTGGGTCCTTGGTCTCCGCATTTGCTGACACCTGGATATACAAACCCTGGGGTCCACAGCCCTATGCACACATACACACAGAGGCACAAACACACATCCATGCATAATCGGTTCCCTGCAAGAACTGGGCTTAGAAATTCAGTCTGCCCAGTAACTGCCTCTGGATCTTCATGTTCTGGTTGCTTTGTACAGACACACAGAACTAGGCACGTGTTTGCTCAGTAGCTAGTTCATTTTAGCACTAGCCCAAACCCAGACCCCACAGTGTCTCCAGTAACTTGCTTGGATCCCCCCAGGTACCTCCAGGAGCCAACTCACAGACCCTCTTGTCTCTCCAATACTTGGCCCAGACTTACAGCCCTGTTGATTCTCTGCTTGCCCGCCTCTTGTCGTGCTCACCAGCTGTTGCAGGCTCTGAGGCCACCCACAAAAACTAGACATGTAGTATAAAGAAATGAGTAGCTGTTTAGCAGTAGTGAAAGACTTATTTTTTACTAAAAGTGCCACTGCCTTCTGAAAAATTATGTGGAATTCCCAATAGTAGTAGAACCTTTACCTGCTTTCTTGGTTGACCACTTGGAAAGACAAAACACTGAGAATCTGCAAGAATGAAATGGGTTTCTCTAGCCCATTCACTTAACCTGGTGGACACTAAAATGTGAGGAGGATGCTTCCTTTCTCTCACTTTACCCTTGCAGTTAAGTTTTCCACAAATACACAAATCTAAATAAAATGTGTCTGCAATGCGTCCTCATTGTCATGGTGTCCTCTGCAGCCTTACCAAGGATGGTAATGAATGGAGTGTCAAGAGGAATCTTCTTATCCTCTGCTCTAATAACTGAAAAAAGGAAGCAGGAGGTTGTGTAACTGAACAGAAAAATGTCAAATAGCTACATGGAAAAAAACCCCCTTGAAATACTCAATTAATAATAATGTAAATACATTCAAACCTGGATTGTAGTAAATAATATTTTAAATGAATGATTGCAATATTATTCATATGATTGTTCCTGAGAAATTGGACTCCATTAGTTAATACCTTAATGTCAAGTATGAATAAATTGCAGTCAAGTTTTAGTGAAAAATTATCTCTCCTGTACAGAAAAATGATAGCAATGTAGCCATTTTAGTATCTTAACATGAGCTGATTGTGAGCTCAGAATAATGAGACATCATAAAAATTATTATTTTCAACATTTGGAGAGGATTTAGAGGAAGACATAACACAAAATATCAGGAAGTCATTGTTCAAGTGAGAATAATGGTCCTTGTAATTTTCAATGCCATATGAGCACTAGCAAAATTTAGTATGCTTAGTATGTTCATTTTCTCAACAGTCTTAATTTCTGTAGATTCCTATCCCAGAAATGAACTTTACCCTGCAACTACAATTCCTGATGTAGATGTAAGAGTCTAAAAAATATACCAGATGTATAGAAATGTCTTATCTAATTCCCTCTCAAAGTTGTTTGCTTTGCTTTGTCAAATACATATATATTTGTTTAAAAACCATCAGCCATTAGTCTGTTTTATAACATCACAGTTATGAAAGGTAAGAAATAGGTCCAAAGGTAATTTTCTGCATATCCCTGCCTGAAAAGCATTTTCTGTTGTCTCGCAGTTGTAGTACATTGTGTGGGAAGACACAGGCATGCACACATATCCCCTGTTGTAAGCTCTGCTGTGTTTCAGAGAGTGTGTTGGTATAGCGGTACCCTATAGCTGGAGCATAGATTGTGAGCACAAGTTACCTAATTCTGCATGTAGGTCTCTGGGATGCCTCCCCCAAATCCCTCTGCTTCTCTCCCTCTCTTGGTTTGTTTGCTCGTGGGAGAGCAGTGAACAGCACTGCTGCTTGCGTGACTTGAATGGGGATCATTTGAGGAATTCTCTTCTTGTTGCCTGTTTCCTTCTATGATAAGAGAAGTTCTATATTTGTCTCTGTTCTCTGCTCTAAAGATGTTATTTATCCTGTCAAAGGGTAAAACGTGGATCAGGAGTTTATTCTGAGTAAGGTGTTGCAGTAGGGTTCTGTGACAATGCAGATTATAATAGCATCCTGTTTCAGTGAAACAGACTGTTGATATCTTGTTTTCCATATTACCAAAGGGAAAACGAGGAGTGAATGATGTGTGATGAGAAACTTAGTAAGGTAATTTAGAATCTTACTGTGTTCTGTGCAAAAAGGTATGTTTCCAAGTGCACAGTCTGTTTCAAAAGTTTATGTTGGGATTACAGTTGAGAAATATCCTTTTCTTTTTAGCTATGTGTTTTGCAGCTGGATTCTGAATTGCTTGGAGTCTACTAATCGGCTTTACTGGTAGACCTGCTGAGAAAGCATTGCAATTGTCCATGTGAAGCACAAGACAGAAATGTATGGATTAGATTTCTGAATAATTTTTTTGGATACAGGCAGTATGAATTTGTGAGGAAAGCTTCATAAGCACTGACAGGCCAATTTTACTGTAGAAGTAATGAGCTAAGAACCAAAAAAAGTCAATTAGTTTTCCTTTCGCCTTTATTCTGAGGTATGTACTTTGTTAATTTTCTTAGACCTGGGTAGCAGAAGGATTCAGTACTGTCTTTCACCATCTAATCTAAATGGTAAATGTGTGAATTTGGCTGATTTTTATTTTTTTTTTTTCTGAAAACCTGACAGAGTCTACACAAATAGGTTTATCTCTGCATGTTCATATAAGTGTGTACAAAACTGTTTCATTAAATGCCTTAGATGTCCTGCAAATCCAAATTCAACTGTCAGAGCTACATTAGTGACTTTATTTGGGTAAAATTGATACCAGAGCATTTGCCCAGGCCATGAAAATGAAACTGAGGATTGCAGTTCACCACCTATTTCAAATGGGTCAGGGGCTTCTGCACAGGAACATGGAAGTGAAGTGCTGATGTGCAGTCATCTTTCCTCTCCATCAGGGGCTGGGTGAACTGGTGCTGGAAGAGAGGAACTTGCTTCTCTTGCTTAGGACTGAGCAAAGAGGACTCCTTGTGACTTGCCAAGAATTTACAATATACTTATTCTGTGTTGTGACTGGCCAGGGACAGCCTGAATCTCTATGTGAGATGCAGCAATGCAATATTTGGCTGAAACTTAGTGCTAGAGCTGTTATTTTGAACAGAGAATACTAAAACTTATAGCTGGCTTCATGAAATAGCAACATAGATATTAACTACCTATCAACATCAGGTATCTTTGTTTGCTCTGCCACTGTGTCTCAGGAGGTTACTAGGGAGGGGTGTAGATCTAGACCAATCCAGATCTGTAGTGTTGGATGGTGCTCAGGTGGGGCACAATGTGCTCATTAACTCTCGTGCTCTACAGGAAGAATTAAGAAAACCTGTGTTTATTTCTGTCCTTGGATACTTCCTTTTCCAGTCAGAAAGCATAGTGGTATTACTAAATGCCTCTGCCTACTCTCACCAATCCTTCAAAATCCTATTTGAGTGGATTATCTTGACTCCTCACATATTTTACCCCATCCTGCCCTACCACACTGATTTTACTGGGACCTTTTGCATTGCTGACTTTTGTTCTCAGTTTAGTTGGAATGTGGATCCCCTTGGGAAGGATGAAAGTTCATATATAAGTGAGCCTACAAAGATTATAACAAGGTTTGGTGAGGTTTCTTTTTCTGTTTCTATGCACAGGTATAAATTCCAGTTTGAGTTTCTTGCATGATCGGTGCCATGGGATCTCAGATTACAGGTGATAAAGAGCTAAACACATAAAAACATAAGATGTCTCAAATAATTGTCAAAAGGGAAGGGGAAATGGCTAAAAGCACAACTTTAAAAACCATTATTTGGTGTGAAGTTGGCTTTACAGAGCAGAATAAGGGGCAGACAGTGTATTAAGCAGATCTGTCACAGAACCTGGCATTTAACTGGCGCCACTGTATAAGTTTCTGGGAAGAACGAAAAACATAACAGGTTGGGAATGTGGTGGAGATTAACTGGCCTCAATTTTCTCTGACTCAGAAATTTCACTTTGCATAAACAGAGGCATTAATTAATAAGGGGAAAAACCCAATCACCTCTAACCACCTTTTTAAGTAAGAACAAGGAAGTCAGTAATCAGTGTATAAGGAGAGGTGCTTGGGTTTTTTGTGCTTTTAGGCCTTCCTGTAACTCAAAGAGGTCATCTCAACACACCCTTAGTATTGAACCTCATTTCATGTTTTATAATTTGCCTTTTTCACTTAGAGTAATTTTAATTGTCCATAACTGTTCTCTTTCCATGCAGCAGAAGAGTAGCCTAAGAGAACACAGCAGAAAGGGGTTATTTCCAAATAGATGATTAAAGCACTGCACTAGAAAATCTAATTAGTTTGCAGCTATAAAAATGCTATTGCTTTGGTGAATTTTATGCAAGGACCCTCATACAATGATGGAGTAGAATTTGCAGGATCTGTGTGCAGAAGTGCTAGCTTCAGAGGAAAGACATAATGTAATTGAAGAGGCTCTCTGCTCTGCAAGATGATGTAAAGCAGACTTTAACTCAAATAGAGTAATTTTAAACCAGAATGAATCTACATTTAGATAGGTGAAAAGATAACTTTCCAGTGATACCAACCTAACTATACAAAGTTAAAATGATGGAGAGACCCCTGTTTGGTTGCTTTTGGGTTTTTTTCCTGTTGAGTCAAGGCAGCTGCTAATGCTTAAAATAAAGTACTTGCTAAGTGCATTCCTGAACTGGGATCATGGAACCCGCCTAGCATTTTGCAGGACTATATAATATAATACATAATACATATAATCTATGATAAATCCCGTATTTCTAGGGACTATCAGTTTGCTATCCTATATTTTTTCCCTT
>VXBX01009023.1:102883-122760 GCA_013400415.1 Scytalopus superciliaris
TCCAGCCAGCTCTTAACCCAGCAGAGACTGCACCTGTCCAGGCCATGAGCTATCAGCTTTTCCAGGAGCATATTATGGGATGCCGGCGGCTGTGGCCGTGTGGGTAAAGCCGCCGCCCCTGGATCCGTGCTCCTTCTCGGAAGGACGCCGGTTCGAGTCCTGCGGGTCTCGCTCTGCCAACTTCGTCCGGGCTT
The DNA here is from genome assembly GCA_013400415.1 of Scytalopus superciliaris. Lineage (NCBI taxonomy): Eukaryota > Metazoa > Chordata > Aves > Passeriformes > Rhinocryptidae > Scytalopus > Scytalopus superciliaris. The sequence continues at coordinate 103,078 of VXBX01009023.1, forward strand.
GCCCCGGCCAAGGCTTAGAGTGTCCCAGGGCTAAAGGGGGTGGGGCCAGTTCCGCGCACGCTGAGCTCCACGTAATAAATCCATTCGCGCAGGCATAAAAAGCATCGTCGTTCGCGACGGCTAGCCACAACAACAACAATTATGGGATACAGTGTCAAAGGCTTTGGTGAAGTCTAGATAGACCACATCCACAGCCCTACGCTCAGTTAATAATTTATTTTCTCAAAGAAAATTGCAAAAGCAGTCTAGACAGTATGTCCCCTCATCAGCTCTTCATTGTTATAACTGATAGCATTAAAACATGAACCCCAAGTTGACTGCATATTGAGTTCGGAAAAATTTTAGCCATCAGACACAAGCATTACTGTAAATATTTTGAAAATAGACAAAAATCAAAGAACTCAAATGGGACCATAAAAGAACCCTTATTTCTTCTTACTGTAATTCCTCTTTTGTTATATTACTTGTGTGACTTTTTTGTCTTTTTTTCTATCCAGTCTCTGACTTTTTAATTGTCTCACAGACTGTCCTTAGAGATCAGTAGAGACATTTGAGTGTTCAGAACTGGAAACAAATTATGTTTGTGTGTATGCAAGCATACACTCACTTTTTCTAATAATGATAGCCACATCTTTATCACACGTTGAACACAGAATAATCCAGCATATGAAGTTTCTTCTTAAGGTAGTTTTACTCACTAAACCAAATAAAGATATTTTTTAAGAGAGGCTATTATATGTAAATCTCCAAAGTAATTTCTTTAAAATAGTAATATGTTTTGACTGCACATTGCTTTTTATTAGGCAACTGAATTCTTCATTTCTGCTGGCAATTTTTGAGGAAAATTATTAAGAGTATAATTCTGGTGTGTTCTTTGTACCTGCACAGGCATCAAATTTTCTTTTGGCATTAAACTTTTAAAACCCTAAGAGGCATCCTCTGTGATTTTGACTGACATTAAGATTTTAACTGTAGACTTCATTTGCACTTCCTAGGAAAAAGTTTTCTCTAATGTTGTTCAGTTAGCCTTATAATTTTAAATATCATTTGTCAATATTGTGAAATACTGAGCTAGACCTGAGGTCGTCGATTTGTAACTGGAAGAATAATTTTTTTACATATATACTTTTAGGTGTTATTTCTTGGATTTTTACATGGTTTTACGTGTTTTTAATGTGTTATTATGATATATGAGTGGCTTAATTGTATTTGCTATTACTAAGATTTTCATAGGAACAAATGAATTTTATGTATTTTGGCCTTTAAGGATTCAGGTGACGAACATTTCTGACTTGAACACCATATTGTGCACTAATCAGTTGCCTTGAATTGCACTGAGAGTGCTAGTGGTTTTTTTATAAGTATTGGCCTATGAACTCTTCATTTAGATTACTACAAAAAGCAAAATTTAGATTCTAATACGGTATGGCATTTTACATGTTTTATTCATAGCTTATATTTAATCTTNTAACATGCTATTAAAAGAAATCATTCAGAGCCAGTTTCATCTCAGAACTTTTATTCCACAGGAAATTTAACATAATGACTTTAATTTTTAATATCTTGCCCATTATTTCCATGGTTGGAAGTTTAACCTCAACAGCTTCAGTGAGACACCAACTTAAATTCCCCAGGAGAAATATTCTTCATTATTTCTGTTGTTTGCAATGAGATTGCTACACTGTTGTATTATAAGTAGGACAATTGGTTTCAAGTTCAGGTATGTGGCAGTGTGACTTTGGGAGTAGGCATCATGTAAAAAGAACTGTGATTTAGTAACGTGTTCACAGAGTTGGGTAGTTAAAAAGTATAACCACCTTAAAAAAATAATTTAAAAAGTTTAGAAAAATACTGATTGAAAGAAGTTGGTAAAAATATGTTGGAGATGCTATTAATATCTATGTATTTGTAAATATGTAGAAAGCATTGTAGGTGCTTTCTCTTTATTCATTTTGATTGAAAAACACTGTTGGATCCAGGAGTCTGGGAGCCTGGATCATGTCCCACTCATTTTGATGACAGGTATAGTCAGGGCGCTGGCTTGTTCCTCTCTTTTAAATACCTTTCTCTGAGGAAAAGACCAAGTGTGCTGAGTGTGATTATCTCTTTAAAAATGTAAATAAAAACAGGTTCAGGGTTTGACAGACTTGAATGATCAAAAATGTCATAGAATAATATTATCAGACATGCAGTTTTTGTGAAGACTTTGGTACTTCCTAAGGTTTTCCCTGCATTGTCTCAGCATTTTTGATGTATTATGGTAGATTTCTTTATAAATGTATGTCTGGTATTTATTGCTTGTTTCAAATTCATTAAGAAAACTGCTTGTGTAAATATATTAAAGCTGGAGACATTGGCTCCAGAATCTGGTATTAATTTCTAAAAATACAGTCAGCTACCTGACTTTATGCTCTTATGTTATGTTTTAGGCAGTGATATTTTTAGTTAGGGTTCACATTGCTTGTTCAATGGCTTTTCCAGTATTGTGGGAATCTCTGCCTTGGCCTTTCTGGGGGCAGATGAGTGTTGGTGAATAACTTGCTTCTCTTGTTTCTGCCAAAGTATGTCCACACATTATTATCAGAAGCAAGTCCTCTTGCTCAGCTAGTAAGAAAAATCATAAATAATATTTTGGGCCATTTAGAGACTGGCTGTATCTCCAAGCTGCCTTCTTTGTAAGATATAAATAATTACAAAAGATAATAAATGTCCCTTCTAGCTCAGCTCTGCGCTCAGAGGTCTTCAGCTTGAATCCAGTGATGCTGTCATGGAGATACATCAAGAAGCGTGAGCTGAAGTTTAGGTGATGCTGCTGCTCAAAATAATGCAGAAATGGGAATGGACCTATACTTCAAGCTGAAAAAGCTCTAAATCTCTGTGTTCATGTACAGTTCCATGTTTTTTGCCGTATAGTCACTCTCAGTTTGGTACTATGACTTAAGGAGAAGAGTTTCAGCTAAATTCTGTCACATAGGCAGGCTGTTAGCATTGAATGTTTGTGTCTTTCTGACAGTTGTGAACTCTTTTTTGTTTATTTTACTTTGTTTCAGCTAAGAGTAAAGCTTAGTCTAATAAGGTACTTTCTGTCATCGATATAAGTAATGAATGAGACTTCCACCTCTGTAAAAACACAGTGAAAATTAGCACTGTATATTTTATTTTAGGATCGTGATGCCTGTCATTCTTTGCTTGCTTTTTTCATTGTATACCTAAAGTGACTGCTCCTCTCTATTTAGATGTCAAGACAGGTCACATGCATTTATCACAACAGGATAACAAAACCACACATTTTGACAGTAAAGTCATGCCCTCTGTATGAGAGGTAGTATTTAGTATGGCCAATTTACAGTAGAAAATAAGTATTCCAGAATTGATGTATGGTATATAAATTTTGCTGGTCACAAATATGTGACCTTTCCAAGTCTTCCCTAAGTCTTTCTTCAGCAAAATAGTTTCATTAATGCTTTCAGGTTTGACCTGTCACGTTTCTTTCTGTTTTGTTGTGCTGTTCTTTTTGCTCTGCAAAAGCTGGTTTCTGTTTGTACCTGCTTTGAATTGGAATAAATGGGAATTCTATTATAAAACCTAATGTCAGATGGACTCCATCTAGAAAGTAACAAATTTTAAAGGTCACACAAAATAGGCCATTCTCAGCTCTTTTTTTTCTGAATATGTTTGATTAAAAATAGTTTGCTCTGTTTATTAAATCACTGGTGTTTTCCCTTCAGGGCCAACTAGAGCAGAAGCAGATCTTTGAGTTTGTCATCAGCTTAAGGTCACAAATACAATTGTATTAGATAATGCTATATACCTTTCCCCACTACTGAATTATCAGTGATGAAGTATTTATAATAAAATTAAGCACACATACCAGGAGTCAGTTGAGTGTAAAATGTTACCCTGAGGGCATAACCAGGCATTTCAATCAATATGTGTTTACATCTACTTATGCCAGATGTACTTCCAGTGTAGAGTATGGTAACCTGCAACTCTCAAAGAAATTGGCTTTGGTAGGAGTTGCATCAGACCCATGGTATCCCAGGTGATATTTTTGAAAAATATCTGTTGAAGTCGGTTAGTTGAATATGAAATGAATTAAAAAATAGCCATGATTTCCTTTCATTGTTTGAAAGAAGATCGAGAGATGGATGCTCAAAAAGAGACATTGTGTTCTCTCTTTTGTATTATTTCCAGAGGGGCTTTGTTGCAACCATTATCTTAAAAGTAAACATTCAGGTCAGGGAGGAAAATTCAGATCCTATGGTTCATAATCTCTGATTAGTGGGTTCTCTGAGGGATAAACCTAATAATTTTGGGCTGACCCAGAGATGGAAAGAAAACATCCCTTATCATTTACATACTGGTTTTATAACTGTTTTTTTTTTAACAACTGTTTATTTTATATAACTGTTATTCTGCTCTACAGTCTAGCCTGAAGTTCCAGTGTTGCTTTAGATACAGCTTTCAGCATGCTTTCCACAGCTGCACATGTGCAGCTCTTCCTGTCTCCCCACTGTGGCTATTTAATATTCCAGACTCCACACACAGCTCACTTAATAGGAATGCCATTTCATATTGCCCAAGGCATGATGTAAATCTTAATCTAAACTAAAGACTAAACCCAAGATAATTTTTTGATACTGAGCACCTTTAGTACTTCTGAAGGGTGGAAGAGGTGGATGCATGAACTCAGTGGTGTGAGATGCAGATAAATTTTTCCAAGCAGTCCAAAGTATTTTTTTTTTTAACTTAATTGGAAAGAAATGCTAATAATTTCTATAAATAAATTGTTATATAAAATGAAACTAAAAATCAAAGGCAGTGGAATCACCATCCCTGGAGGTGTTCAAGAAATGACTGAATGAGGCATTTAGTGCCATGATCCAGTTGATGAGGTGGTGTTCAATCAAGGTTTGGACTTGATATTGAAGGTCTTTTCCAGCCTTAATGTTTGTAGGATTGTATGATTATAAACTGAACCAAAATCTCAACTGAACAAATATTTCATGTCACTTATCAGAAAGCAGAAGAGTTTAACCTATGCATTCCACAACAGCAGTTCAACAGATTTTGTGTTCACTTAGTTAAACTGTATGTGCACTATTAATTTAATTTGAGAGCCCTCAAATACTATTAAGCAACTTGGCTGGTAAGACTGGAACAGTTTTTCTGTCTCAGGCTCAGCAATCAGAGTTAGTAGGACCAATTTGAGGTATACACTTCATTATAAATGTGAGGAAGGAATAGTCTGCTTTTTGCTTCTCATGTGGGAATAAAAAGAGTCATTAATAAAGTGTGAGTGAAAACTGAGATAAAACGTGAACTCTGACTTCTTCAGCTATTTCTTATTTGTGAGCAATAATTTACCAAAATATTAGAAACTGTTAATCTGTAGTTCCATTTCAGCCATTGTCAGAGGCTTTGTCAGTTCTTCAGGCAAAAAGTCAAGGTTTCCAGGCTATTGAGAAAAGGCTATAAAATCGATATAGAAAGAAATTACAAGTTCTTCAAAGTGAGTTTGCAAACTAAATTATTTATTAAACATGATTTTAAAGTACATGGAAACTGTGAAAAATGGCAATACTATAGCCAAGCCCCAAACTAAAAATGATAATAATAGAAAATATCACGTGTAATTGAAATGAAGATGAGTAGCAATGAAAAAGGAGAAATATCTGCAAAATCATTCCTATTATATGAAATAAATGTGTGGGAAGAGTTATTTTTCAAAAGAATTTTAGTTTTTTCTCAGGTGCAGTAGTATGTTACTTTAGTAATTTTTTGGAAATGCATTGTCCAAAATTTTCAACTCTTTCTGATCAAGCTGAATATTTAGGTATGAAATTAGAAATCTAAATAAAGTAGCCAGATTTTCAAACGTGTAATTCCCATTTAATTGCATGCCATTTTTGGATGGTAAGTATTTAGTAATAATCAGGCACTTATATTTAACTATATGAGTAGAGGGTTTAGGGGCCTAACTTGAGCTATATGCAAGTGTTTGAATTATTTCTGTTACGAATATTAAGAAATCCATTGAAGCAGAGAGATTTGACTACATATCTGTACTGCAAAATCAAGTTAAACTGATTTGCGTTCTTACATTTCTTCCAATCCCACTGGAGAGCCATCTGATGGGCAAGGCACCATTTACTCAAACAAGTGGCATTGGCTCCCTGTCCTCCAATTTCTCTTTATCAAACGACACTTCACACATCTCCTAGGAGTTTTAATGAGGTTTAGCTCATTAATGCAGGAATTGTAATTTGTGATTACAAACAAAATGCTATAAAAATATGACTTCACTTACTATTTTTCTTTCAGTGTATCACAATCAATTCCTGAGTGGAAGAACTTTAAACATGCAAAATGTATGATTTCAGTCAACAGGGCATTTTGGCTATTAATATTAAAAAACCAACACCTCTCTCACCTCCCAAATGTAAATATGTCAATACAACACGATAAAAAAAATATTATTGTTTACACTCTACAATATGTGCTTTGGGTATTTAAATGTTTTTTTTTCAAAGCAAACACACATTTCCATAAGAAGTTCCTTTTATGAGAAAAAATATTAACTACTGTTTGCTGAAGAGAGAACACGCAGAGATTTTTAAAAGAATTTTCAACATTTGCTTAAGATTTTTCTTTTAAAGTTATTTTCTTTAATACAGAGTTATCACAGTTATTAGAATAGACTATACAAATATTAGACTATATATGCAAAAGATGAGTGATAAAAGTATGTATGCTTGAAAAGCTGACAAAATGTTACCATGTTATGCAATCTAGATAATATCCTGACTATGTTCATGCATTTTTAACACTGCACACTAAGCTTCACAGGACCTATTTCTGGAGCCAGCGATTTCAGAAACGATGGAAGGTTGCAGTGTTGTACACAGACTGTTGTAATAATTTCTTTTGATGGATTTGATTTCACATCAATTTCTTGGCATGTTAGCGTTCTTGCAGTATGTGACCATTTTTGCAGAGTCACACTACTATTGAAAAGGCTTTGAAGAAAACAGTGGCAAGGTAGAATAATCCTTGCAGAGCCCAAACCCAGTGGCATAATGCCTAAGCCCATAGTTGCAGAGGCAGGATAAGGATGCAGGAGCCTTGTGTATATGTGAGTGCTGGGTTTTGGTCTCTGGGGAGTTTTAAGAACCTGGTCCTCCCCTGGGTCTCTTACAGCAAAGCCTAATGTGAAGCTTGCGGAAAAACTTCTGAAACTCTTCATGTGACCAGAAATTATCTGTACTTCGTGGTTGTAGTATAGTAACCATATAAAGTACAACCTGAATGAATGCTAGTGTTCCAAATAGTAGTAATCTGTGCTATTTTTGCCACTTCTTTAAAATAAAATTGTTTCAGTGTACACATCCACTATTTTGGTTCATATCAACTACTAAAACTGAAGTTATTGAAATAACCATAACATAAATATATTTCTTAATAAGAAAAATGTTTAATGATGACACTTTCTTCCCATTTACAGTATCTCCTAAGTATCAATGTCATCTTCTAAATTTTGACAGCAACTAGATGGCATTTGGATAAGGCTTATGTTACACACATCTATTTCCATTGACTGTCCAACTGGAATTTGAACTATGTTCTCTTAAAATGCCCTGCAAAAATTATTTACCCATAGAGTTAGTGTCTAAGGTATATTTCTAATATGCAGGTTTTACATTTTGGGACACAAAACATATACTGTCATTTTCAAGCAAGAACCAAATCCCACTTACAGAAAAGTAAAGACATCACAATGTGCTCTCCATATATGTATTAACACTCATTTACAATGTGGATACTTAATCTCTGCTTTAGTTTAGATATGTAAAAGTTAGGATACGAACATTCCCTCTTTCATGAGTGAATTCTTTTATGTAAAAATATAAAATACCATGTGCCAATATGCCTGTATACCTCTAGCAATCTCATGTTTTCAGTCCTAAAGCCTCTGATTTCTATGTCTATTCATACAATTAAATAGCATTTTCTACTTAAGATTCCAGGAAATACCAACCGGACTTTCTTAATTTTCTAAATAGTGATAATTATGCATATAAAAATATTATATATTTGTCTTGAGTAGACTGAATTGTGTATAAGTAAAGAATATTATCTGTATTTATAGTTTGGAAGTATATTGAAACCAATAGAGCAGAAAAGTGCTAAATGCATTTTTTCATACTACTTGGCAGCTGACTGCTGCTGTTCATGCAAATTCTGTCCAAAATAATTGCCCATGGCAAACCTTAAAATGTCTGTGTTCTTTTGAGAATTATATCTGTGATTTACTGTAAGACACTTTTCACATGCAAACATTTTTTGTTTTAAGAATGGAGGAATATACTGAAATCCAAATTACTACTTTAGTTTAATATAAACTTACCTACTACAGATGCAGTAGCCACAGAATTATCAGTATTTTAGGAAAACTGTTAAAGATTAAGAGTGATTAACTACCTTTTTGTCATTTCTGTTTGGTAAACTGGTATGTGCAAAATGGTCTAATAATATAGAATATAGAAGTCAAAAAATGTAACACTACTTACATTGTTCCTTAATTGAGATTTTTGTGCTTTTAAGACTGTAGTAAATGCAAAAGTGAATCTTCTGAAGGGGTCATTGAATCTCCCCCAACTTCGTGAGTATTTAAATGCGAAGTTCATAGACAAGTAATGGTGTCACTAGCTTTACCAGGTTTTGTGAGTCTTGCTTCGGATTAAGGGAGTTGTAGGCTTTAAAAAAACGCTTTAGGAGGTGACTTCTATCCAATATATGCCTTTTTCAGCAGCTTACATAACACTGGCTTGCAGCCAAGAGTCAGGTGTGTCAGCATAGTTCTCTGCTGAAATTAATGTGCTCAAATTAATGGTCCTTGCTGAGAAACCTCAGCTGTTTTTAGAAGTTCAGGATTATACTTCTTTTTCTTTAACATACCTGATAAGAATTAAATTATTTGCATTTCTGATTTGCAACATGTACTTCACCTGTACTTTTTGTCCGCAGATTTTCCACATGACATATGATCTGGCCAGTGCAGTGGTGAGAATCTTTAATCTCATTGGAATGATGCTCCTGCTGTGCCACTGGGATGGTTGTCTACAGTTTTTAGTACCATTACTCCAGGATTTCCCACCAGATTGCTGGGTGTCCCTAAACGGTATGGTTGTAAGTATTGTTCATTTTTCATTGTGCTTTCTAAACATTACTATTCTACACAGTTAGCTTCAGAATTTAGTGTAAAAATACATGCCTAGTAATACACTGCCCTGCAATTTATTCAAGGTTACATTTATATTTTGTTGGCTCACTTGCTAATGAACTAAAGTTTGTTTTGCAGTCCTCATCATCAATAAAATGATATTGACTTGTTGTCAGTAAATGGGCCAGAAAATACTTTCAGTTTTAAGGTCATTAATTTGTTAACCCTAATTTCCTAAAAAAAAAAAATTAATAAAATCCACCAAAAGAAATATGGAACACTCAGTTCACCAGGGCTTTCAGTTTAGTCTGCAGTTTCAGAATGCTCCTGAACGTACATTATTGGTGTTTGTTTCATCTAATGTTATCCTCAGTTTGTTTTGTAAATAACATCTGGGTCATCTCATGATCCCTTGTTCCCAACTTAAAGGTCAACATGAGATTTTTCTAAGTAAAATAAGATAAATAGATTTAGTTGTATGATACTCTCCTGTGTGGGAACAGAATGTTCAAGGACAGAATATGACTGTGCGTTATTTATAAGGAAGAGTAATGATGTTCTTAAAGGACAATGGCTGTGAAAAATACAGTTTTTTATAAAGGCAGATAACACAGCAATCTAGGAGAACATTTTTATTGGTAATACACTGAAAAAGTTGTTGAAATGGGCCTATTGCAAAAAGAAACAGCCTAAGTAACTCTCATTGGACATCTGAAAATACGTCTTTCCAGGTTTTACAATCTTAGAATCCATAAACCAGCACCTCTGCTCTTGACAGGCATCTTGCTCAGTCCCACGTATTTCTGTTGTAGAACCATAATAGTATTTGTTCCTTTAGGAAAGTGATACTGCACATTAATGTGGGAGCTCCTTGACTAAGATTGTCAGTCATACAGACAAGTATTTGCAGTCATCAAGCAACATCTTTAATGACAAGCAGCATGTTTGCTGACACCTCATGGTGCTGCTTTTCTAAAAAAAATACTGACATATCTTCAGAAATGGCATTGCTACAATAAAAATAGGTCAGCACGACGCTGAGTGGCATATCCTTCCATTCTACTGCACTTTGGGTTCTGCTTTCTAACATCTTCCATTCACATTTACAAAGGGTACATTTTCTACCAGCTTTTTAAAGATCTGGATGAAAATCATGCTAGTGAGTGAAAGGAAGCCTTGGATTACACTTAATTGAAGTATTTAACTTTTAGAGAACCCTGAATTATTACATTCTCTGTGGTCCTTAAGAGCTACTTTCAAAGAAGGCTGTAAACACTATGCTCATGCTCAGACCCTTCTTTTGGCCCATGCACACTCAGGTTTTTTTGTGGAAACAATACTTTCTCCTTACTGGTCACATGCTCTTAAAAAGATCCTTTCTGAAACTTGTACCTTTAAAAAGTTCTTTGTCAGACTACTGACTTGTTTTTGTTGAATTAACATAAGGAAGAGATCTGAATATAACATTCACAGAACAGGCAGTCTTTTAGGCCACTGGCAAGAGGAAGAGTTGTGGACTACCAACCTGGAATCAGGACTATATTTAAGACTACTGTTGAGAAAACCATCTAGACATTTCTTCTGACCACATCATGGTGTTATGAGACATTTCCTGGTTGTTTTCTAGGCTCTGAAAATTGATTTTTTAGCACTGAAAACAGAGAAGCTGCCACGGAGTCTCAGCCCTCTAAAGTTATGGAGAAAATAGAAGAATGATGATGATAATGATGATGATCATCATGGTTTTCTGCTTTTCTGGGGTATTCGGATTCTAATGGACTGCTGACTTTGGAGTTTGGAAGCACTCCATGTTCCTGATACTTAGGCAAGAGGAGTACCTTACTGCCCATGTATACTGTAGCATGTTACAGTCTAATCTAGTTTGAATTTTAAAGTCTTTGTTACTGTTGCACCTGATACTGGGGTTTGGACTCAAAGTAAAATTTTGAACTTATTCATTGTCCCGTTGGCTTGAAGGCTTATTCAAGCCAATGTGTGCTCAGCCATGTAAGTCATATTTATGAGCCAGAGCATTTGCAGATATTGTGGTGATAAAGGAAGTGAGGGTGTCATGAGGATGCCATGCTGTCTTCTCAGTTGACACAGCCCAGCCTACTCTTCCAGTCCATAGTTCACTTGTCCTGTGCATTAGTTGCTTCAGACTGCAGAGTGCAACAGCTTCTAAAAGGCTTCTCCTGAAAGCTGTTTCTTCTGTTTAAACTGATACATGAAACTATTCAGACTCCACAGACATGCTCATGGGTTTACTCCATATATGGTTGTAAGAAAAATAACATAGGTTAAATTTAATGTCACAGAGGAATAGAAAAATGAAGCTGCAATTTGCTTGCTTCCTCTCTGAACAATGTGACTGAATTTAATTAAAGCAAAACAAATTTTTTGGATTTTTGTCTTTGAAAGGATAATGGAAATGTCATAGTGCAACATGAAGGAGACTATGAAACAGAAATTCCTCACTGTAAAAGGAAATAAGATCGCCACTGGTTAATATGTACCAACCTACAGCCTAAGTAGTTCAACAAAAAATGTTCCGATCCCATTGGTATACTCTCTTCTGTAATAATAATTATGAGCTCATATTGTATCTGTACTCTCAAATTGACCTTCTTGAACAGTTCCTAGCACTGGCCTTCATGTTGATGTGAAATGCCTGCCAGAGCTGACATCTTCCTTTAATTGATGCGATCCCACTTGCTCACTTCTGTGTCTTTACTGCCTTTTGCTTGCACTGACTTTATTAGTGCTGATTCCTATGGACTGGCAAGATCTTGTGCTCTTCCCGAATATCAATGCACTTGTCTTTAAAAATAAGAACACCGGTAAACATAATATAAAAGTAAGTAGCAGCTGTTTTTCCCCCTCACTTAAGTCATGTTCCAGCCAATCCATTAGAGACAAAATAACAATCAATTACTTCTTTGAGGGAATATGGCTCTTTGATGCCATTCCGAGGGTTTTTTTAACACTAGGATTTCATTCCTAAAGAATGCCTTTTCTGAAGAAGTTTCACAGAGTTTCCTAATGATGCTGCCTAATTTTTCCTTGGCTCAGAAAGCCTATTATCTGCAGCTCCTTGTGTGATTTATCCTCAGCTTTCTGATCTTCATTGCTTTAGACTAGTGTACTTACTTCCATAATGACTCACAGACCAAACATCTTTATCATGCCTCAGAGTTTGAGCCAGTAGTTCATTAGAAAATCAGGATAAAAACTTGCAGCTGAACCAAGGGAGGCACAAAACCAGAAAAGCATAGTGATCCTCTCCTAAAGTCAATCTGTGCAAATCAAGATTTTGCATTTTTCATTCAGTTTCAGCTGCACTAATTGAAAGAAAAGTGTGTGAGTCCTAACTGATGAACTGTTATAGTCAGGGATTCTAGGCAAGTAGAAATGAGAGATGACATTTTTGCCATTGATGCCATCTGGCCATCTAAGCATGACAGCCTGCAATAAAGCATCCCTTGCTGTAGATCATCAAAAACAGCATCTGAAGACTCCTAACCTGTATTTTCCTGTCTATATTTGCAATAATTGGTTATATGGTTAGAAAAACGTATGGTCTTTTAAGCAAGGTATTTACCTGGCCTTTACAGATTTTTCATTTATAATGTTCCCTTTGTGAGCTAAAAGTCTAGCAAAGAGGTATAGAATTTAACTTGAAGGGTGAGTTTTTTAAAGCCAAAAGGGATTGTAAAGCTTTTGGAAAGGCCTTGCTTTGCTGGCATTTCTCCTGGCAGTCAGCCAATGTTTGCTCAGCAAGAACCCTTCAGGTACTCTGGGTTGTTTTGGTTTGTCTTTTCCTTTCTGTCCTTGCAGTTGGATTGTTTGCAGCTCTCAGGGTGTTTTAGGTTTGGATTTGGAAGTGGAATTTTGCATTGTGTTAACAGCCATTTGTGTCACATAATTTCTTCAGGGGCAAAAGAAATCAGATGTTAGACTTCAGATGTTTATCTCTGATGGTGTCAGCATTGCTGGAAAAAGAATTTGGAAATTTCTGCTGTAGAATATGAAAGTCTCTCTCATTGTAAAACGAATTACTTGAATGAATATTTGACAGGGAAATTCTGAAATGCAGGAAATGGCAAGGATTTATAATGCTCTGACCTGTTTATATATATATATATNATAGTAATTTGATGTGTTAATATGCATTGGGTTTTCTCCGTTTTGCTAATGCATCAGTGTGGCACCTTCTTCCCTGGCCATTAGGGAAGCTAATTTTCTCATGAGATATTTCCTCATTTGACCATTATGTGGTAGTCATCACTTAGAGTTTCCCTTTTTATTATGGCAAAATATTGCAGAGCCATGTTTAAAGTATTAGATTCTTATGATTTCATTTGCAATGCTGAGCAATAAACGCTTATGTAAATCAAATTCAGAGTCTTAAATTTGGTGCTTAAAAAGTATGGATCGTATGGGAATCAGCTGATTACTAGAGGCACGGAGGATCTCATGAGGTATTCTACTACTCTAATGTATTTTATATTCATACATTTATATCTATGTATGCCTATTTAGTTAGAGCAATGCTTCTTTGAACAGATAAAAGAGTGAAATTACCAGTCATAGATGAACTGTGATCAAAATTAGGGGAATTGGCTACATCAACTTCTCTATTTACAGCACAATATGGAAATACTGTAATAACAATAACTGACATTCTTAGGACTACGATACACTTATTTTTGAAATCCACAATGAGTAATTTTACCATTTCTAGTACATGCAGCTACTCAGAATTCAGCTACCACTCTCTTTTGCACACAGCACTGACCTAGTCACTGAGGTCAGTCCATTTCCTCCTACATTAAGATGATGAAGTTATGACCTGTTTCACTGGTTTGGCATCAAATGGCAGGCCTAAAACTGTATTAGCTCAGGAAAATATACTGGTTTGTGTGATTTGACAGTATAAAAAACTGCAGGGGAAAATTTTTTAGATGTCCTAAATGATAAGGTACATTTGATGGAAACTGAGAACATGTCTTAAGTACAATAGCAAAATTTTATGCCAAGCTAGCGAGGACTAGAGAAATAGGGTATCTGAGGACACTGTTGATTTAATTCAGTGTGTCATGATCAATGAAGAGGAAAACAAATCAAGTTCTCATTTTTACAACAATTGCTGAGGCTTTTGGAAGTCCACATAGGTTTTGGCTTATGTTTTTTTCTGTTGTCTGGCAGGTTAGCAATCATCTACTTTTGCAGGCCTAGAATGACAAGTAAAAATAACTTTTCCTCCAAACCTCCTTGGTTTTGGCGTAATGTTCTATATATTTTTTTGATGTCTCATATACTTTTGGACTGTGTACTTTTGACAGTAGATTTCTGATGTGCTTAGATAAAACCAGTTATAAGATTTCCTGTGTCTCATTGTTATTGAAAATATTTTTTTTTTCTGTGTATTGATTTCTGCCATTGATGCCTTCTCAGATTATAACTTTTGGAATGTTGTATTAATACCATGAGCTAATTGAGATGTAGAACCTTGAAAGTTGAAAAATGAAGGTGCAAAATCAACTACAAGGTGGTTTAAAACTTTCTAAAAGTTTAACATTAGAGAAAGCATTAATGTTGTACATTAATATTTGGATTACAACCATGACAAAAGGGAAAATCGTCTTTCACAGATGGTATTGCCAGTTATTAGAACACAACTCCACCAACTTTGAAAATAGTTAAATATCATGAACTTAACTCTCATCATAAGCCCCACTACCTTACTTTACTCACAAAAATGCTTAAAACTCAGTGTTATAGTACTGATGTAATTATTTAATGCTGATAGTGATAGTTATTTCAGTAGATATTGGTGCTCAGTTCTACAGAGGAAGGATCTAAATTAGAACACATTTGTAAGTGTTGATTATAGCACTATGTTACTGATGTGATAATAGGTGCCAAAGAGGATGACTTCTGTAATGAATTAGTTGGCTGCCTTGCATGCTTCTGTTTCAGATAGAAGCTGGTCTTCCTTATATGGGATGAGAATAATGAAACAATTATTTAGAGGAAGCATACAAAGGCAAATCGATGCACTTAATAGATACTGACTTATTTCCACGGTCTTTGTTATCAAAAGAGATGGTAGGAATGTCTCAAGAAGCAGATGCAAGAACAAGTTGCCTATTTGTCATCAAAATTTATTTTCCATTGTTTCTCCCTCAAGAATCAACACAACTCATAAATGCTTATGCTGCAGTACATTGTGAAGGATTTTCTCATAGATTATGAAATATTTTATGCAAGCTTTACACCGGAAAGAATACAAGAAATCTCACATTTTATGGTAAAGTCTAACACTGTGTTTGATAGACATTTTACAGGAAAATAATAGACTTCAGAAAGAATGTCTTAAGCCACTTCTTTAGTAAAAAAAAAGGTGAACTAAAGTAAAACCATGAATTGTACCTGTCATGTTTTAGGACATTTGCCCTAGAGTGAATATGCAGGAGGAGTTATAAGCATCTCATGGCCAAATGCAGATTCTCTGTCATAGAGGAGAGTGTTCCCTTTGTTCCGGGGGAGCTGAATCAGTCTACTTTGATCTGTCTCTTTAAAAGTGTTTATCTGCATGTAGTGGTATTCCAGGTTGAACTGGGATATCCATGTGAAACTATTCAGAAGTAGCTCTCGCTGGGTGGCCTTTGCTCTTGTGAGCCAAAAACTGAACTCTTGGAATATTTATACCA
Source organism: Scytalopus superciliaris (assembly GCA_013400415.1). Classification (NCBI taxonomy): domain Eukaryota; kingdom Metazoa; phylum Chordata; class Aves; order Passeriformes; family Rhinocryptidae; genus Scytalopus; species Scytalopus superciliaris. Next base: position 119,017 of record VXBX01009023.1, read on the forward strand.
GAGCAGGTTTCCCAGAATAAATCCAGATGTAAATACATCCAGATGAATACCATTTATATACAGCTGTTCCTCTGCAAACCTTCCTCTATTTCATTGCAAATCTGTATTAACATGCACAGTCTGATTCTTGATCCATATGCTTTAAGACTGCATAAAAATTTGTTTTGCACAAGCTGCGTATTTTTGCCAAGGAGTCATTATCACAATCAGATTTTCTCAAGAGCACTTATTTTACTGCTTTTGACTGAGGGGTTTTTCCATATCAAATCTGAACTTTTTAGATGTGGCCATTCAGCACGTGCCTCATTCTAATATTTAAAGTACAGCTGGAGAGGAGTCTCTATTGGGATGCAATTAAACATAAAAATGGCCACCTGAAATTGCACATTTAGAATGCTTACATATCACATTAGAAAAAAAAAATCAAAGCAAGATACTTTCTTCTGGTTCACATAACTGTGAACCNATCAAAACATGAAGAAAGCAAGAAATTTATGGCATGTTTTCTTTCATTTGTTTTAATCTACTGCTTTCCCTTCATATCTAAAATGGTTTTTACCTTACTTTTTATACTTATAAGACAGCGATGTACACAACTAATTTGGATTTAGGCTGCATGTATTTTTCCTGTTTTAAAAGAGTAGGATAATCTTGTTNCCATATGCTTTAAGACTGCATAAAAATTTGTTTTGCACAAGCTGCGTATTTTTGCCAAGGAGTCATTATCACAATCAGATTTTCTCAAGAGCACTTATTTTACTGCTTTTGACTGAGGGGTTTTTCCATATCAAATCTGAACTTTTTAGATGTGGCCATTCAGCACGTGCCTCATTCTAATATTTAAAGTACAGCTGGAGAGGAGTCTCTATTGGGATGCAATTAAACATAAAAATGGCCACCTGAAATTGCACATTTAGAATGCTTACATATCACATTAGAAAAAAAAAATCAAAGCAAGATACTTTCTTCTGGTTCACATAACTGTGAACCAAGTCATTTTCATACATCAGAAACTTGACCTAAGAGTCCGTGTTCACCAGACTCTATCAGTAGTCTGTAATCTGGATTCCCAAAATCCCACGGGAGAAAAAAGGTACCATAACAATTGTTCTAAATCTGTCTATTTAGGAACTTCTCCCTCCATGGGAATTTTAATATGTCATATTTTCACTGTAATTTGAATTTGAATGAAGCTAAAAGCTAAACAAGAAGAATTTCCTGTAAAACTGCAAGCCTTCAGTCACATCCACTTCTGATTATCAAAACATGAAGAAAGCAAGAAATTTATGGCATGTTTTCTTTCATTTGTTTTAATCTACTGCTTTCCCTTCATATCTAAAATGGTTTTTACCTTACTTTTTATACTTATAAGACAGCGATGTACACAACTAATTTGGATTTAGGCNTTAAATGCCCTTAAATTTATTTTGCTTTCTTTCTGCTGTTGAATTTTTATGTTTGTTTTATTTACTCTTCAGAAGATATTATTGACAGCATAAGAAAAAGAACAGAGCACCATTGTAAGACTTTCTCTGGTCCATACACCACCTTTAATAATTTGTCGTGGGTTTCTTTTCCTCATGTAAGAAGAAAAGCAATATTATCATTAACAAAATCATTAGTATCTATTAAAAAAACCCTGCTATAACTAATCTATTTAATAATCTATTATATATAGTCTATTCAATTTAGACATAAAAACAAAACCAGTTTTCCCCAAATTTAAAAAAAAGTATTGGTATTACCTTTTTTTTTCCCTCTCTTTGTTTTGAATGGCTGGGATTTATTACAAAAGGGTCATGACAATCTCCTTTGAAGAGATTGGAGCAGAGAGGGATGTACACTATCGGGTCTAGTTTAATAACACAATATTGCCTACATTTTGTGGTACTGCTAAGACAAGAAAATTGCTTTGAAACAGTTTCTTTGAAAGTCAGCAGCTGGCGTTTGAATGAGACAAGAAAATAATGCCCATATTCTTCACAGATGACTAATGTTCCTTTTCCAGTCCATCTCATATCATTTTAGTCACTGTATTTGTTTTTTTTTTATATTTAGAAGATGAAGTTAGCTTGCATTTGAGAGTAGCCTAGCACTGTGACAATAGTAATTATAATCAAAAAAGGGTTATCTGGTATAGATAGGAAGGGACTTAACATGATTGGTTTTGAGCACCTTTCTGCTTAAAAAATGATATTATCAAGTGGAGTCTACTCAGATTGATAATGCAGTTTTACAAAGAATAGTTGAGTACTGATCAGGAATAAAGGCAGTGCACCACTCTTTTGTCACTCTGCCATAATATGTAATATCTCTATGCTTACCTTTAATAGTAAAAACCTTAAAATTTATCTCCTAGATGCAGCTGGAAAAGTTATGGCAAACCTAAGTTGAATAAAATGTTGCTAAAACACTTGACACAAGAATATTCGGGGGAGTTTCCCATCTATTTCAATAGCTTTTTCCAAGTGTTCAGAAATTAAGTTTATCATGCCTGATAAAAACCTTTGTGAGAGCTAAATAAAAATGTAACTCAGATCTGTTTGAAAAGAAAGTACAAGAGCTCACCCTGGAAGGGTACACTCAAGAGCAGTGGTCAGGCATGCTATGTTTTCAGTAGGTAAGGACAGATTTGGCTCTGGAATTTTTTGAACCTATGCAGGTGTCTCTATAAGAGCTCTCATAGCCTGTACCATTCACCTAAATGCTGCCTGTCCCGTACCCTTGTCTCTATATATTAAACATAACTGCAATACTTCAATGAGTGTTTAAATGTGCCTTTACCTTCATATTCTGATTGTCTTGGCTTTACTCTTGCAGCAAGACCATCTTACTGTTACATACACTTTTGTGCATATAAAACTTTAAAAGAAATGAGTTCTTTTCTGAGTTGTATGAATAAGCATGGATGAGGTTCCCTTAGGTTTTTGCAGTCTGCATCTTGAGAAAGAAGCTGTTTATGGAAAGGATAACATATAATAATGCTGACCATGAAGCGCATTTGGGGAGTGCCATGTGCCCTCAGACGTAATGGTGCACTGCCCCTTAGTGAACGTGTATTGCAGATCAATAAAACGAATTAACTGGAAAACCTCTTAGTTGAATTGTTAAATAAACACACACACACACAGAGTAATATGGGGAGGAGATAGAAGGAATGGGACAGTTTAAATAGAAATGTAACATCTGATGCAGAAGTATTTTTTTCAGGCATAAGCCAGTGCATTCATCTGTTGCAACATGATTGGAGGAAACATAAAGTTGGCATGTGTACAAATAAATAAAAGATGAAGGATTTCTAGGGTTTAACAAAGCTTGTTGTTTTTACTCATTTGCTTATAAAATCTTTCAGACTTAGTATAAGAAAGTGCTTGCTCATACAGATAATATATAGACATCTGCATACAGACTTACCTAGAAAATATACTTAATTTTTTTTTCATGAATATTAATGTTAAANCATATACTCCTTTGAACAGACTCTACCTGAACTAATTCAAATAGAGATACAAAACTTTCAGAAAATGTAATTGAATAGAAATTATAGAAAATCCACAATTTTCGTATTATCTGAAATATGCAGCATCTTACTCAATGTTACTATAAATGAGTAAATTTTGAATATCATGTAGATATTTTGTGTACTGATGTCTACATGTTGCTTTTTGTATCTATGAATTTAATCATTAAATGCCCTTAAATTTATTTTGCTTTCTTTCTGCTGTTGAATTTTTATGTTTGTTT
>VXBX01009023.1:123467-135342 GCA_013400415.1 Scytalopus superciliaris
AGGTGTCTCTATAAGAGCTCTCATAGCCTGTACCATTCACCTAAATGCTGCCTGTCCCGTACCCTTGTCTCTATATATTAAACATAACTGCAATACTTCAATGAGTGTTTAAATGTGCCTTTACCTTCATATTCTGATTGTCTTGGCTTTACTCTTGCAGCAAGACCATCTTACTGTTACATACACTTTTGTGCATATAAAACTTTAAAAGAAATGAGTTCTTTTCTGAGTTGTATGAATAAGCATGGATGAGGTTCCCTTAGGTTTTTGCAGTCTGCATCTTGAGAAAGAAGCTGTTTATGGAAAGGATAACATATAATAATGCTGACCATGAAGCGCATTTGGGGAGTGCCATGTGCCCTCAGACGTAATGGTGCACTGCCCCTTAGTGAACGTGTATTGCAGATCAATAAAACGAATTAACTGGAAAACCTCTTAGTTGAATTGTTAAATAAACACACACACACACAGAGTAATATGGGGAGGAGATAGAAGGAATGGGACAGTTTAAATAGAAATGTAACATCTGATGCAGAAGTATTTTTTTCAGGCATAAGCCAGTGCATTCATCTGTTGCAACATGATTGGAGGAAACATAAAGTTGGCATGTGTACAAATAAATAAAAGATGAAGGATTTCTAGGGTTTAACAAAGCTTGTTGTTTTTACTCATTTGCTTATAAAATCTTTCAGACTTAGTATAAGAAAGTGCTTGCTCATACAGATAATATATAGACATCTGCATACAGACTTACCTAGAAAATATACTTAATTTTTTTTTCATGAATATTAATGTTAAAGACAGAAAAATACCATTTAAGTTATTTACTTATGGTGGTGCCACTGAATACAAAATCTGAATTAGAAACCAAATATTTATGTTATCAATTAAAAATTCACCCAAATACAATACAATGTCTGTTCCTAATCAATAATGACTCTCTATTTTTATTGCAAATTGAAAACATGGCATTTTGCTGTTTTGAAGAATGAAAGCTGCTTTGGTATAAATCCTCTGATGACCTTTCTCCCACTGAGTGATTTTGTTCCTTTTTTCACAATTTTGACTCCAAAGGTTGGGTTTGAAAAAATACTTGAGTATATATATATAATTTTTAATGACTAATTACGGGATTTTTAATGTAAACTTCAGAAGGAAGAAATAGCCTTATAATCTGAAATTAAATCCAACTCAAGACCATTTTAAGCCTAATTTAAATGACATGGGAGCTTGGTAGGAATTATTAAACTGTTTTTGTTCTGTAAATTAGTTTAAACTAGTCTGATGTATGTGCTTGGAGAGTGCAAAACATGATTGCAATAAAAAGAAATGATTGTTGTTTGTCACTCTTAAAACTGAATGCCATATATAATTCTGCAGGTAGCTGGATTTATTAACATATTCAAATATTGCTGTGGTAGTGGTTTCAAGACAAACTTAACTGAGCTTAAGTGAGTGGTTTGATTACTTTGTTTTGACAAATCAATACTAAAAAATACTAATTTTTTTTTATTATACTTAAAATAGATATGCAGTAGATTATAAGATTTTTAAGATCAGTCTTTAATTTAGCAGATGCCTAGTAAACATGAAGCTTCTGTTTCCGAAAGGTTTCCAACTATTTGCATGTCAGCATAATTTTTGGATAAGTATATGCTATTTTCATTAAAATCTGAGTCCTTTAATTTGTTTCCAGTTTAACATCCTTTTCAGCCTTTTTCGAGCAAAGTAAATGCCATGCTTTCAGTAAATGGATATACGAATATGTGCCCTGAATCCAAGAATTCCTTTTCTCACTGTGTGCTCTCTGCTGGATTACTTTATCCATATAAGTAAATAATTATGATGTTTGCATTCTAAGCATTCCTCTGTTCTCATTAGGTGTCTTTTTTTGTCTCTCAGCTGATCCTATCTGTGGTTTATGATACCATCTCGCTGTAGTATGCCTACATTAAAACCAGTGTGCTGAAACTGAATTCACCAAGTCTAATCTCCAGCACCTCTTACAGTACCCCACTGACTTTTCTCAGACTTGCAAGGGCAAACTCATGTGCTGATCTGAATGTAAAGTTCAGTTGCAAGAGAAGAACTATAGATCATAAAATAAAACCAGAACTGGAGAGAAGAGGTTGTTCTTGGGAATTTTATTTTCTCCACTGGATTGGAGCAAGGAAGAAATGGGGAGGCAAGTCCATCCAAGAAAGCAGAGGTATGCTCAGTAGGGAAGCTCAGGAAGATAATGGATGCAGCTTTAGCTGAATAGAATTCTGGGCAGCTTATGGAGAGAGAAACTCTCCCCTGGAGGTGATAAAGAGCACCTGCATTAGCATTCTACTCTCAATCACCATCTCAAGGAGTCTGATTTTTACTGACTGTGTAGAGAGCTTAGGGAGACCCGCGAACTCACTTAGCCATCAAAATGAAGTACCTGAAGTCAGGTCATGTGAAATTTTAGGACATCTTCCTCTCTTATTGCTGGTTCTCACAAGCAAGACCTGAGACAAATTGTGCCACTGTAGATATCCATGTGTAAACACTACAAAAATGCAATGTACTGTTACTATTTCTATTCATTTTCCATTGCTCAGAGTTGTGGTGTTCCTGCTGTGCCTCTCTTCTTCAAACATCACTGCTAGACATCCAATGACTGGCCTCTCCCCAGGGTTTGTCCTCTGGGCTGAACCATCTGCCTCAACCCTACCTGTTTCAGTCAGAGCATTTTCATCCCCAGCATCTAGGCTGAGAAGCCTGGATTCCTTTGAACTACTCACCAGGTGGATGTTTTCACTGCTCTGCAGGATAATTTTGTGGATCTTCCTGTAATCAAAGCATACAGTCTAACTCTTAATTGTCACAAGAGACTTTCTTACTTTTTATGCTGCAGATCTGAAAGTATCCCATGTGCTTTCCAAGCATGCCTGTACAGTTAAATGGCATTACCATTGCTCTGTGGCTGAAACACTTGTTTCATAAATAGTTGAAATATTCACTGTGGAACTGTGAGAAGGCAAATTGGCTAAGAAAAGTTAGACCCATGAAAAGTAGGTAATTTATGACTTAGTCTTTTTCTGTATTCACTAATCTGTGGAAAAAAGGTGTAGAACACTGATGCCTATTCGTGATTTGGCCATAGCGCTTTCCAAATTTGACTTCTTCAAAGTATGTTTTTTCCCTTCTCTTTAGATAATAAAAATTTTAGTGGTGGTAGAGAGTTTAGGACAAGGATTAATATCTTTGAACTGCTGCTTCTCTGATCAGCAGCAAATAATCTATTTGTTTGAAAATATAGTAAGTGATGTTATATCCCACATGGTCTCTAATTGGGTAAAAATGAAGTTAAACAGTCTATTTAAAAGACTGAACATAGAATTACGCAGCAATGTTTTTCTTGCACTTTACTTTTGGATGATGAATCACAGAATTGGTTTGAGTTAGTAGGACCTTTAAAGATCATCTAATTCCAACCCCCCAGCCGTGGGCAGGGCATCTTCCACTAGACCAGATTTTTCAAAGTCCCATGCAACCTGGCCTTGAACACCTTAAGGGATGGGACATCCATAGCTTCTCTGAGCAACCTCTTCCAGTGACTCACCACCCTCACAATAAAGCATATATATGATAATATACCTAATGTAAAATCTAAACCTACTCTCTTGCAGCTTAAACCCATTTCCCCTTTTCTTATCACCACCTGCCCTTGTAAAAAGTTGCACTCCTTCTTTTTCACAAGCCCTTTCTAAGTACTGGAAGGTTTCTATAAAGTCTTCCCAGAGCTTCTCTAGGCTGAACAATCCCAACTCTTCCAGCCTGTCTTCATAGGAGAGGTACTCAATCCCTTTGATCATCTTTGTGGCCCTCCTCTGCATTTGTCTGAACAGCTACAAAGGTGGACAGAGAAAAGGGAATAATCTAAAGACAAACTGAATGCATGGCTGCATCCAAGTTAATAATTGAACCATTTGGAGTTCATTCAGGTGAGACCAGCAAAATGGCCATGTAAAGTCTGACCTGCAGCCTCTCTGGCCCTTTCCAAGGCCGATGGTGGAAAGGAACAGATGGCCAGGGAAGATCGAATCACAGCAAGCATGGAAGGATATTTCCTTCAGTTTTCAGACATTTGCAACTGAGGGGCTTCTGGATACAGAGCTGTTTAACAACTGTTATGGTGTATTTCTTCCAGTAGTCTGCCTAATCATTTTTTTGAGTGCAGGAGTTTGTTCATATTTGGCCAGAAGCATGGTCACGGTGTCACAGCATCATGACTGACACACTGCGATGGTTTCAAGCTGACCTGGCTGGCTGTCCTTGGTCCTTCACCCTGCATTGGGGTGACCTTACCTGAGAAATCCCAGAGAGGCCATGGCTGTACAGGAGTGCCCCTGTCTTTAAGAGCTGGAAATGGGACCTGGGTTCTCCTTGCCTCTTAGGTGAATACCACAGGGTCATTCAGGTGCTCTGTTAACTCCCTCAAGGATGTTAAAAGAGGAGCATGTTCCCCTTCCATCTTCTCAGAGTATGAAGCTCATACCCCAAAGGTCAGGACATTCTTCTATGATTAGGTTAACCTCTCTGCTAGAGGAGGGAAATGATTTCTTTATGACTCACTCAGTCTTTTTTTTTTTTTTTTTTTTATTGACAATCAATTTTTTTTTGGTTGNNNTTTTTTTTTTTTAATGCCTAGACATCATTTTGTGGGTGGTGTTTAAGCTACTAAATCATTTTTTCTTTAAATCATTTTATTACCTATATTATGTTATTACCTTGAATGCCTTGCAGACGCTGGTAAGCACCTGCAGTTTTAGGGCATCTGAGTTTAAGAAAAGGTCATCAGTAAAACTCAGATGAGTTCTCAAAAAAAGAAAAGCCTCTGACCTAGATCCAGCCTACTTGCTTTGACACTAAGGTTTGTTCTTTTCATAGAGCCAAAATAGGTTTTCAGCTGCAGAACTACTTTGCTTCCTGCTGTCACTGCTTAATAAAATAATGCACAGCTTTTTGTAGGACATAGTATTTGATAAAGAATTGTGATTTACCAAAAAAGCAGACCAGCGTCTTGAGGCCTCAGGTATTTAATAAGGTAATTTCCTGTAGAACTGTAAACTAATCAGATGCAGCCTAAAGTCTCAAGGGCATGAAGTTAGGAAATATATTGAAAAACTGACAAAAAAAGTACCAGCTAATTGAAAAAAAAAAAAAAGTGCTTAAGACCCACACTGGTCCTCTGCCTTAAAAATACATTACTTAAGGAGAAATAAAGCGTGGTAGAAATTATATCCTTAGACTAAGCAGGAAAATTTGAATTAGCAGTACCAAATATCACTTTACTAGGGAAAAAAACTTGTTTTTTAAACACTGGATTCAGAAAATCCAGAATCCCAATCCCAACCCTTATGCCGATTCTCTGTGTCAAAGTAGCATTGGTTCACCTTGATTCATTTTAAAGCAGATTAAAATATATTCAGACTCTTTATGAGTGGATTATATTAGACTGTTTTAATCTACTGTAATCCACTATTTTTTTTTTTTCCTAAGGACACATTCTTACAAACATTTACAAAGAAAATGTAGCTAGAGTTTGCTTCTGAATAGAAAAAGGATGGAAGTGTTTCTTGGAAAATCAGACTTTGAATGTTTTGAGATGTTCTTAACATTGGGATACTAGTATTGGGATAGTATTATTTTGTGCATAGCTGTCTATGTACTTTTCAAATTACGTATCATGTTTGTCTAGCCATTTCCTAATGAGAGCCTTTTCTTCCACTGGCAAAGCTAGTTGTTTCCTTCCTTTTTTAATGTAGCTTCAAAATCACTTTGTTTCAAAGAGAATGGTAATAGCATTCAGCAAGCTCAATGTTCACTCTCAAATCCATATAATTGTCATTTGTCATTTTATTTGGGATTGGATGCGTCACATAATTTGCTGTCTAGTCTGAGTTGTTCACATAATAGGAAGGTGCAGTTCCTTCTGCTGAGTTCCCTTTCGTAAATTCGTTGCAAATATTGTCCGTGATGGTGGAGATTCTTCCTAACAGTTTTCAGTAAAGCAGTACACTATGGAATCATGAGTCAGGTTTATGTCACTTCACTCCTTTAGCTGTTTCCCAGAAACGCTCTATATTAAGCCCACATTATCATCTGCCTATTCTTGACTATCAGATAGCTACTGTTGAAAATTCAAAGCTTTTCTCGGTGATTGGATTATAAAAGCATTTCATAAATGGTTTGATTCAATACTTGAGGCTTGTTAAGTTAACTGTTTTACATCATATCCAGCTCCTTTCACAAAATGAAAGGAACAGAAAAGAAAGATATGTTGTGTTTATTGCACACTGCGTTTTTACGTCTCCTGAACTCCTATTTCATGAACAAAGTTTCTCATTGAAAATGCTTCCTTTTTTTATCCTTTTCTTGTAAGAAAGTGTTTCTTTCCAGGATTCATGGTCTTCCCAGTGAAACTACATTTACTAAAAAACTGTAGATGTAGTTGTTTTTAATCACTGTGATCGCTCAGTACTCACTGTGATTGCAACATATTTTCCCATTGGCAGACAACATGTATCTGCTCCAGTCAGTTCCTTGTAAACGATGGCACTTAAATTTATTTCGGGATCAAAAATCATCAAAGTTTGTTTGCTCTGAGACAGGGAAACAAAAGCTGAGTGTCTTGATCAGATTTTGAGATTATTAGATAAATTTCAATAAAAGGATCTCAAAGAACTTTGTTCAGCATAGAATGATGTGGTAACATCTGCAGTTTCAGTGTTACACATTTGTGAATTTTTTTTTTCCCCCAATATTTTGTAATAATGAAATTGATTTCAAATAGGGTGAAAAGGAATGCTTTCCCAAAGCAGTATTTCTTTCTAAAGGTGATGCCACCTAACAAATTTGAAAACAGATGTATTAAAAAAGTCATTACTGGTAGGCAAAACCTAGAGCCCCCTAACATCCCTCTTACAGAAGCTGTTCACAGCTGAACACTGTGAGAGTTCTTAAAGGAACTGAACACAAATTCTTTGAAAATGCTTGTTGCTTCCCTACATTCTGATCTCAGTTTTCCAGAAGATGGGCAAGAGATGAAGTAACAGGTATAATTTGGAAAAATTCTTTAACTGGTATTCATCCCTTAGTTTGACACTGACTGACTGGCATGGGGGATGTACTGATACTGATAGATTAAACATGCCCAGGTCTGTTTTCTCACCTTTGCTTTCAAGCAAGTCCATTGCTTCCACAACCTGCTTCCATAAAACTGGACTTCTCATTTACCAAGGCAAGGTGGTCTCCAATAAACCTGTGCTAACTCTCAAGCTGGTTCAGGAGCTGTTTTGGAGGATATTAATTGGCCTGAGCCTAACCCACAGTTTTCTGAAAAATTACAAGTATAGATAATCAAATTCCCCTGAAGGAGAATGTTTTCTAGCATTGTTAAATGTTCACATTGTGAAAAATAGACAGTTTGTACTTTTCACATTTTACTTTAAAGTTTATAAAAGCTTTCTAACATCTTTGCAAGCTGAAATTCCTTTAAAATTCTTACTAAAATAATCCGTTTTAATGTACTGTTATATTACTTGGGATTCATGCGTTACAAACTCTTCAGTCATCTGGGTTCAGTTAAGGGAGCACAATGACCAGATGAAAGGATGAGTCAGACTGAGCTGATTCACAGGCGAAAGAATAGAAAAAAGTATTTTTCACATAAGATTTATTATTTTGTAACTTTGTATATGTACAGCTGTAGAAACTCATGATTCTATCTGTAACTAGTCACAGATAAAAAGAATCATGATCAGTACTGAGAAGTGTACAGGGAAGCCTTCTCTATGAGATTCTATCTTCTTATGTGAACCATCCTTTTGAATGCAATGGGCCTGTTAATTTGAACACAATAACTCAAATATATGTGAAAGACCAGTCTGTGTTCATAAGCCAAGTATCTGCTCTTCTGTTGTTGTTTATGAATTGTCACACTGGTTCTACAATGAAAATTATTCATCCTTACTTCAAAAGGGTGATTACAAGTAGATATTCTGGCTACTTGCTTTTAATGGAGGAATGTATTAGCAGATAACTATTTCATTTTTCCGCATCAGGAAAATCATCAAAATAAAAGTAAAGATCTGTTATGCTACATTGTTTTTGTTTGATGGCTAGTGGCAAAGACATAGCACCATAAAATGAACAAACTGTAATGACAGACAAGTCACATAACTACTCTGAACAGAGTAAATATATAATATTTAGTCATTGCTTCTCCAGTCAGACTTCTTTTCCTGTGGAATGCAATGCCAAACACTTTCTAATTTTTTTCTGCTAGTACTGCTCTTGAAAGTATATGCTGAGTCACTTACACCATCTGTTATCTGTGCACATATCAGCAGAGAGAAAATGTTGAGAAGTTTCTGAAGACATCTGCTTGTTTCACTGAGCTTACCAATTCAGGTTTTTTTTCCTTAAATCATACTTACTTACACACTTCTTAAAATATACTCTTCCTCTTTGCACTTCTTAAGAATTTGAGAACAGCAGAATTTTTAGTCTTCCAAGTCTGATCCCACCTTGCCTTTTTTTACCAGTTTTAGAAAACAAGTTATACTTAGTAAGAATAGCTGTGGTAAGAAGTAGAGTTTTACATGACAGTGCACCATGGCATAAGTTTTGAAACAGTAAATATTGCACATCTTTCTCATTGGCCAACTTGGTTATTCATTGTGAAATCCAAACAACTTCTTTATAAGATGAAATTCTGAGGTAATAGTTTGCTCCCATTTCCTGTCTGGAATTTTACTAATGTAAAATTCTAAGGTACTGTATGATACCAGAGGCAGAAAATCATGCAGGTTACTGATGGAAAAGTATATAAACTGAATCTATATACAGATTACTGTGGAAATCATAGGTTTAATACAGAGGCCCAATTCTATTGTGATACCAGAGTTATGTGCACACAGCTAATTGACATGGGGAAACAAACACATGTCCGTTTTTCTAGTTTTGTCAAACGTATCTGGTAAAAATTTCACTGTCATGCACATGTTGCCTTTTCTTAGCATGCCTTTTTGATTAGGTAAATTATATTTTAAGTAAGTTTTCAATTTCAGAAGTCTTTAAGAAATTGTTGAAAATAATGACTTGCAAATAAATATGTACAACTAATGCATATTTTAGCAATGTAAAACATAATGAATACAGTTTAGTTGAATTCCTGATAGAAAAGACTGTAAGTTCTCAAAAAAAAAACCCAAAAACCCCCCAAAAAACCAGCAGTAGCTCATGTCGCTGAGATTTTAGACAGGTGTTTCCTCAGGTCCACTGCTGCATTACGGTCTCTGCCACCACAGAAGGAAGGGTGCTTTGTGCTTCCTTCAGCCTTTGAAGCCCCACCTCTAATTTTACATTAATTTTGTGCAATAACTTCCTGTGAAACTGCTAAAATAAGAGTGCTTACTTATGGACTGTCTAGGTTCTTCTATGGGGTTAAACTAAATGTGCCCACTTTTGATGGACACTGAGGTAGCCCTGGTTTAGGAGCCACCCACTGTCCACAGCATTAATCTTCTTCGAGTTTCAGCACAGGATAAGCTCTTGCCAGCTGCCTACAAGGAATGATTCCTCACCTACACCAGCTTCAAAGCAAACCTTCTGTTGCTTAGAAGAATGTTATGTGACCAGTGACACCAGGGGCATTTTTGACACTGAAACCAGGTTAACCAAGTTCTAGAGCTTGGAAATGCTTTCTAATCCTTTTTAATTTACTAGGATAGACATTAACTACATATATCCTGTCAAGATCGTCCTTCCTTCCCTATCCCTTTTGGATAGGGACAGGCTACTTCCCCACTTCTACTACAGTTTTGAAAGATAGAGTGAGAATGAGCTCAAGATCCTTGTAGAAAGCATTTCACTTAATTATTAAGTCAATCTTTGCTGCATGATTGTAAAGCATGCCCTTTCAAACTGACAAGACCTTTTCTGTGACACCTGCAGTGACTGTGATGTGAAAGAAAAAAGGAACTGAGGCAAAAATGAGGAAACCATTACTGTCTGCAATAGTCTCCTTGGTACAAGATTTCTAAATCAATTTGTGTCTCAGTGCAAGGATATGGCTGAGGGAAGATAAGCTTTGCCTGAGGGAATGACTACAATACCGGAGTGGAAAGAATTTCCTGATGAAAACCTTCATATATTACAGTAAAATAGAAACCCTTTCTTAATCCACTGAGAAAAATAATTTGCCTTTTATTGTTGTCCCTTAGAAGGTGCCGTGTGGTCTTTCTGTGATTTATTTTTTTAAGCAGAATAGTTAACATTACGGAAAGATATTTGTAGGAGTCTTGTATGAAATTATGGGACAAACCACAGAATCCTGTGGTGAAGGAAAGAGCTTGGAAACCGATTTTTAAGAAGAAGTAGTACCCTGTAATTAATGCATTCTTCAGAATAACTGCGAAGTTAATGTATATACTTACAAAACTAATTGCAAGTGATCAGTGACCATTGCTTTCACACATGTGAGGATTTCCTAATGTCATCAAGCTAGATTATGTAATCAGCCCTTGGATAAACAGCTTTGGTATTTCTCACAATTACAGTCTTTAATAGTTTTTTCAAATTAATGCCATTTCATTTAAAACTTTTTAAACCGATTACTGCTAATCTGGAAACAGTGATCAATCCATTGTCAACTAAGAAATTAAATGCCCTTTTTTATTAATTGGTAGCTGATATTTTCAGCTTGTGGAAGTTTGTGGTTTGCCGTTCTTTTTTTTAAATCTATACATTAAAAACCAAATATGACTACACTTTTAATGTGTATTAATATACCTATTAATAATTAAAATTGTATCAAAGACAAGTTGACTATGTAAAACCAGGATTTTTTATTTCAAAGAATGGACTTTTATTAACTCAGGAATATTATCTGTGAATTTGTTACGTAAAAATCTCCGTATGATGCAGGTGCAAAATTGCTTCTTCTTTTAAAAAAACAAACAAAAAAATCACTGTAGGCTAGTAACAGAGCAACGGCCACACCTCACTTTTGTACAGCAAAGAGCAGCGTGATGGAACAGGGTTGTGGAAAATTCCAGCCTCTCACAATGAAGCAAAGTTAGAGTCACTCCTGCCAAGCCTGTAGGCTATACAACATGAATAGGAAAATAATTAAATAATTATTATTTCATGTAGTAACATTGGTTGTAACATACATGATGTATAGGATTTGACATTAGAATCAATGTTCTTTTTAAGTGGTTTATATATGGAATAAATCATTGAACAATACAAGTAACTGTACTGAAATTTGTACTCTCCACAATAGTATTTGTTAAACATTATTTAAAAACAAATTCCCGTACAAACAAAAAAGACCAATATTTTCAACTGATTGTACAAGAACCCGTCGATTATTAAGAAAAAGTAACAAAAAAGCATTTGCAAGTATTTTCAGCAACAAAATCCTCAGACAAATCAAAGTTGAATTCAAATTCTTTTTCACTAGTTTTTGGGAGGCTTTTTCTCCTCCTTCTAGAGCATTTCTACCTGAGAACCAGCTGATCAGGACGATCCATTCACAAATATCTGNGTTACTGATTAAATAGTATTTATTTTCCACTCACCCTGTTACCCTGTTAGCAGGAAACACTCTTTGTATTTTGTTTCTTTCTCCTTCTTCCTCACTTCCATTTTCTCATTCTTTCTCAAGACAGTGATATTTTACTTAAAACTGTGGTTCACAGACTTGGGACTTATCTCAGTCAAGAAATAAAATCCCCAGTGTTTCGATTAACTCAAAAGACCTTGACATAAAAATATAATTTTATAGAAAGTATTTTAATTGAGATTTATCGCACCAAGGATATGATAGAAAATA
>VXBX01009023.1:146953-161654 GCA_013400415.1 Scytalopus superciliaris
TAGCAAGAGAAAACTCTGTGATTCACACCAGATAGATATAGCTGGTAGCAATTATCTCAGTTACGCCAGAATTATTGTGTTTATGTCCTACAGATGGGTAGAAGGAAATGGCAGTCAATATTATCTAATATAATATTAGGCATGATAAAATAATCCTTGGTGTGAAGATTATTTTTCCTTTACCTTGTTAGGGAAGAAGGGAAGAAAGTAGGATTGATTATATTTATATTGACTTTTAAATCATAATTCTCTCCTTACCTCACCCTGTTTCTTAATGTTCAAGTAATTAAAGCATCTACCTTGAAAATAAAATAATTTTTATAACTAAGACATGCAATATTTATAAATGCTTTGGAGTGCAGAGGATAGCAGAAGGACCAAATGCAAATGAATATTTTAAAAAGTTATTTGTATTATTCTGTGTGCTAAATTAACACTTTAGTCCAAGTGGTTAGCAACCTTGAAAAAAACATTGTAACACTAGTTCAAGAAGCCTTCATTAGAAAAGAGACTCAGTAATGACTACAGAGTGTTTTTATCTCCATGTATTTTCATCAAATACCTTAGACCTACCTTTTCCTGCCACTTTCTGGAAAACAAACAAACAAACGAAACCAACAAAAAAAACCCCTAAAAACAAAAGAACAACAAAACCTTTAGAACACATTTTTCTAAACACTAAATAGTTACTACAGCATAATAAAAAAAATTTTCATAAGAATTCAGACTGCTATGGTTTCACAGTTTGGGTCTAGGAAAATGTCATTTCCACATAAGCATCTATCTATCTATCTATCTATCTATCTATCTATCTATATCTATATCTATATATAGAGATATACACACACAGCCCTTTTACTATAGTTAGTGCTGGATGCCTGCATATATTCAGTAGAGCTTCATTGCAGTATTTGATGTAAATGTAAAAGTAATTTTATAATACTTTGAGGAAAACACTAACTATTTTTAAAATGAAATTGATTTATTTGGGTGTTTCTTATTAGATGTGTGGTAGGAGCTGGTAACCAGGGTTTAATGGAGTTAATTTCCCTAGGTAAGATATCTCCCCACGCTTTTTCAACACTTTTTTTTAGGGATAGGCTTTTGTTTCCCCTGTAGGAAATTAAGTAAGGGAGAGGAGTGGGTGATCACCTAGCTGATGAGTCCAACTCGCTTTGTTACTGTTTCACTCATCAAGTGTTTTTCAGGCCATGTTGGGCATCATCAGACAGTATCAGAAGACGGATACAGCCTCACCTCAGGCAGGAGTACCCCTGCAACCAGAGGCAGCCCAAAAGGCTAACTTTAAGGAAGAGTGAGGGACATTGCCCTGGAAGATGACTGGTCAGTGTAACAGATAGTGGAAAGGCATCTGTGACTTTTTCCTATGATACACCTGCAAGGGAAAAAAAGAGTTGGAAGTAGGAGGATATGCAGATATCAAAGATATTCACATATCAAAGGGTATCTGAAGTGGGAGGTGGGGAGGGATGAAAAGAGAAAGGAAGTGGAACTGCACCCGGGAGGAAGAGGATGGCTTGTTTTCTGGGAGAAGTGTGATAGACATAAGAGTTTGGAATGAGGGATTTGCAGACAGCTGAGGAGACCCTATCATTGGGCTGGCTACATGATGTTATCAGGAAGAAATTAAGAAATCATTTGGCATGCCTTCTGATTTTGGGGCAAAGAAATAGAGATGAGCCTTTTATTTCTGCCTGCATATCACTCCCTTTGAACATCAGCAGCTTCTATGTGTGGTCAGTGCAAATAAAATCATAGATGCTAAATGAGAATGATCAATGGTGATGCTGACAGTGTATCACATCACCCAGTCAGCAAGCCACCAGGTGTTGGGTTGCATCAGCAGACACAGAACAGCAGTTGATAATCCCTGCTCCATCAGGTGCACCTGTAAGGCAGGCAACAGTATTTACTCTTCAAGCAGTGTTGCAAGAAAAAAAATCTGAAAGAAAGTAAATAGACTACTATAAAAAGGAGGAAAGAGATTAAAAACTCCAATAAACTATATTGGTCCATTGATTTTAAAACAAAGCTATAAAAATCAGAGAGTAACTCTAACTGAAAATCAATAAGCACAGTAAAAGCAATAGTAAATGTAACTCAGTAAATGAAAGGATAATTTTTTATTGCTGAAAGATTGTGGTTTAGATTTCTGTTTGCAAAATATTTAAGAAACAAGTTCTCAGTCTGTAAGAGTTCCTGATTTGTGGAAGATAGTAAAGAACAGCACAACCTTGTAAAATAACGCCAAACCCAGAAATTACTTGGGACAGACATAAGCCTTAACTCTTTCTTGGTTTTACCTCAGTTTCTTTTTCTTTCATAGTTTCTCAGTCTATCAGTTTTCTCCCCAATCCCCATGCCTCTTTTTAAGGCACTCTCTGCATCTGGCAGAGAACATTTATCCTGCTTTCCCCCAAAATACCTCATGAAAACAGTCTGGTTTTTTGAGTTCAGAGAAGATAAGAACCCTCAACTAACCCTTGCTTCACACTTGACATGGCAGGAAAAGAAAGCTTTCATTTTCTAAATTACCCTGTATCACTTAACACCAAGAAAGTGAGAGCTTCCTGGGGAGGGTATAATTACATAGAACAATGTGAAAAAGCAGAGAAAAGGAGAAAAAAGTGAATAATGAAAGCATTGTACTGTGGCATATTCATTAATATTAGGTGTATGCCCCATTGCATGTGACATTCAAATTTGCAGTACAGTTCTCAGCAGAGGAGGGATCAATCAGGCAGGCTGAGAGAATGAGCTATCTCTGTCAGCAGCAGCTGAAGGCGATTCCTCGGTGTGTTAGCCTGGATTTCTGTGACACACTGGGGCTAAAGGCATAAAATTGCTCAAAACTAAGTTTAACTATATAATTTATATTATATGCAACTTCTAACAGTCTCCCTGGGTGGCAGAGAGGGCTTCTGTTTGTGCCATCAATTTGAGAAAATGTCAGTGTCTGCAGTGAAAAATAGAAGGAAGTACCAGCTTATACTTGAAGTGGTTGCTGGTTTAGTTCTTAAAGTCATTAGATTACCACAGGTAGTTATTATTTATAATGAGCTTCTTAGAAAACACTGCAGTTTTAGCAGAAGCAATATTCTGTTTCTCAGGAATTAGCATTGTAAGAGCCCATGTGCTATGTTTGATTATGACTACTAAAAACTGCTATCTATGCAACTTTAAAATATATTGATTTATTGTGAAGACATTCTGAATTCTTCCAGCTCTTTTTCACATTCAGTTGAGAAACAAAATGTAAAGGAAAAGCCTTTTCTTGCCTCAGTACTGTGTTACCTGTGTTTTTCACACAGCCTGTGTGGCTTTCTCTATAGGGGGTGCATTGCTGTTCCTTTGGAAAGGTTTCCATACAATTTCATGACACAAAAACCTTGTGATCTAGACCAAATATCACTGGAAGACTGAAAAGGGGTCTGATGATACTGTGTTTATATATTTTATATATTGCATGCTTAAAATAAAAAAAGAAACAACCAAAACCCACTTTGCACTACCCACCTGGAAGGATCCTCCTTGGCAGGGTTATGCAGATGCCTCCTCAGCTTCAGCAGGAATCCTGCACTTCATCCTTTTCATCAGACACACCACTGTTAGTGCTGGTAATGGTGTTTAGGGTACTAGTTCAGAATAGAAGTGCATTATCAATTGCCCATGTGAAACAATATCCATTGCAGACAATCATACAGCCAGTAGTGCTAGAGTTCAAACTGCTTCTCTTGCCATGAAAACAAAGGATCCTTTTTTCTACTCTAAAACTAAGGTAAATTTTGCTATAGATTGCTTTAAAATTTGTTCTTTGCAGAATGTTCCATTGGCTCTTCCATCCCTGATAGAGCTTGTAGCTCTCTTATTTCTCATTTATATTCTAATTAAATAATTAGCTTTAAGTCATTAAATCTTAAGTATTTTTTTCTGTACCTAGTAAATAGGTTTCATAATTCTGGAATATAAGAGAATACACCCTGTTATTTGAAGTCATTTTTCTAGTAACTGTCAAGTCTATAATGATGCTGTTCAAAGGAGTATAGTATGTTGCTTGGAGTATTACTTTCCTGCCATGGCCGTCATTTATCAGAGAAACCTTCAGGGGCCATAGATTTATTTCTCTGAGGATGTTTCTGAAGTATTCATGTAAGAAGAAAAAGAAGGTACGTTTATAGATAGTTTGGAAGAATGAATAAAAGAGAGCAGGTGGGAACATGAAGAAGAGTTTGTCAGACTGTTGCAGTTGTTGATACAAAAGGCTCAGAATCATGAATATTGTGTGAACTGCCTGTTAAACTCAGTCATTCAGGTTAAGCTGGAGACCTGAAGTCTGACAAACAGTTTTAGATTATCTAAAAAAAAAAAAAAAAAAAAGTTAAAAACTTAAAGTACCNNNNAAAAAAAAAAGTTATAAACTTAAAGTCTCCTCTACAAGTTGAAGGCCTCTTTGCATCATGCAGTATTTAGTTGTATGTTCAAATAAAGTATGCAAGAAGGCTTCACACTGCATCTGTTAAACAACAGTTCATAAAGTAATAATAGCATTAATGAGCTTACCTGCTCGGAGCAGAGGTTGTCTGGTTTCCTTTAGGCTCCTGTGGCTCTTAAAAAAATCTTAGTACTGCAGCTGTCTGACATTGACTCAGGTGCTTACATGCGAAATGCCTGCAAGCAGGTGGATCAATTGCAGCCAGTGGCCCTGTGCAGGCTCTTCTTCCCCAAGAGGAGCATCTGCATGAGATGAATCTTTGTGTTTCCCACCACCTTAATTCTAATGTAAGTGATTATACTTTATATACTTATAAATTATTCACTTGGTTGAAAAAGCAAGATGAAATGTGATCATCTTCATTGTTATTTCTATCCCTGTGAAGAGTAAGAGAACTTTTTGTCTGTCTCTCTCTACCTTGATACGTGCTTAGCAGACAAAGCAGAAAAGATACTGAGAGATGCCCAGCCTACACTAACCATTTCCTCATCATTAAGGCACTGCTGTGAAATGAGGGAAGGCCAGTTTCAGGTCTCTAATCAGAGGTCAAGAAAAGTGTACATCCTTTTAACTGAGGAACTTGGCCATCTTAATGTAATGAAGAATCTCTTTGTCTTTCCCCTTAGCTTTGGACAGACCTTCCCATGCATGATAAACCTATTCCCATGCAAATATCTTGATATGGAAGTGAAAAAAGTGAAGATGAATCCATTAAAAAAGCAATTTCTTTTTGATGAATTGGCATTTTTCACTAATTAATACAAAAAACATTGAGAAGCCACAATTAGGTTTTATGGGAGACGGAATTACCAGGATCAGCAGCTGTATTGTGCCACTGTTTCTGTGTGTGCCAATGTGTTTGTAGCATAACTGTTGGCACAATGCCAAGAAGATGTTAACAGTTACAGTGCTAATAAAACTTTTTTCCTTATTTTCATTTGTAACAATAGCCACAAAGTTACATAATTTCAACCTAATTATACATTTTCTATATTACTTTTCTAAATTACTACTTCAAATTGCTCCTCTAAATAACTGGATTTCTCTGGCCAAGAAGATCACAACTAAGCATGCCCATTCAGCTAAAGGCTTTGTAGGACATGCTGAATTTAGCATTATGTAATGTTTCTGTATTGCAGGATCAAGGGGTTGAGGTCAAGCCCATGCCACCAGAAGCCACTTCTTCTGATAGGCAGACTTAACACACATCTCCAGAAAAATTTCATTCAAATAAAAATAGGTGATTGACACTTGTCACCTTGTGTTCAGAGTCAGCATCAAAGGTACCTGCAGTGTGCATTCAGTGCTTAGGTACCAATGTCCCCATTGTGGCTCCTCGAGCTGCACAAGTTGCTGCTCATGCCCAGAACTGCACTGAAGGAGTGAGTGACTGAGCAGAGAGGAGCTGATCCCCTTTACTGCCCCAGAGGGTTAGTGGGCAATAACTCCTGCCTCCTGGCCCTGCATTCTGGGCACTTCTTTTAGCGCTTATTCTTTTTTACTGGCACAGACAAATTGAAAAAAAGGCAAAAAAGAATAAATCCAAAATACTTCAAAAGATAAGAAAAATTGTACAAGATGACAGGATAGGTATTAAGTTTCACTTCAAAACTGGCAACTCTAAGGAGACCGTTATAGCATATCTGATATTTTTTAAATAAACTGTCATCTTTACAGTAGCTTGCTCATTAAGAAAGAAAATCATCTTGCCTTAGAGTTGATACAGTTTCACCTGTCGTTGCATGGAGGAGAGATGTTTTTCTTTTCATGCCTTGGAGCTCTGCTAGTTGTTTCATTAAATCAGAGTCCTGTCATTGCCTCTGTGAAGAGAGGAACTGAGTCTGGTTTTAGTGCTACTTTTCTCCTCTTTTTAAAACACTAAAAAGCAAATTTGTGCAAGATAAAGAACAGACTAAGAAAACAAATCCTATTCAGAAAATTCCCTATAACTTAATTAATTCTCAATTACACTAATTGAAAGGAACAATAATAAGAGATTGTGTATTTTGTGGCAATTGAAAGGAAATGTTTAATTACTGCGTGTAAGTAAAATGACAGCTTAAAGCATTCTTGCAAGCAACAGTACTCTTTGGGGGGTAATTAGTGAAAAATAGAAAGTAAACAGATGATAGCTTTTAGGCTAAACAAATCACTTCAGTTCTATCTCATGATAAAGAACTATAAAAATGATCTTGCCATGCCATTCAGCAGGAATACCTACATTTTATTTTTATCTATGGTCGATTATAAACGATTTTTTTCTTTATGTGAAAATATCTGTATGTTAAGTAAAGTATGGGTAAAGAAAGAAGATTGTAGAAATATCTCTAGAGCTCTAGTAAATTCAGCTGGTTAAGTGACTCTGGGATGTACAGGTGACCTTATTTGTCAGTACTGAAACAAGGTAACCAAATGCTTACTCTTCTGGGGTTTTCCTCAACAGAAGCAGGTTTATGGTCATTTAAGAACAATCTGTGCTTTCTCATTTTTGGTGTATATATATGGTTATGATCACAGATAATCATCCTATAAGTTAAGGTTAGTGCTAACTTCAGGTTTGACCAAATATTCTGTTAGAGATTGTCCTTTGGTGTCTTGGTGGTCAGACCAAAAGTTCAGCTGGCCCATGAAATAGCCATTGTAGGCCAGAGGACCACACATAAATGAGAGGTATTTGTGAAATGGAGATAGGTTTTTTTTTCTGCTGTGGTTGGAGGAACTCATGCAAGAGAGGAACAGGGATTGGAGTCTTGCCCCTGTTTGAAACATAGAGATATTTCAATATGCAAAACATTTCCTTCTTTTTCTAATAAACCCTGTCAAAGACAGGATGAAAAAGATTTTAAAAGGATGAACTGTACAAACACCAGACAGACTTAGAGTATCCGTGCAAAGAGCACAGCAACGTTTCTTGATTCCTGGTTGAATTTCCAGTGGAGAGCAACAGTGCCCTTTGATGAAGGACACAGAAACTGACTGCGGCCTTCAAGCAAGTATAAACAGTAACCTAAAGGTAGTATTTTTAAAATTAGGACAGAGTGAATAAGTCCATTCCTATGCAGGTGAAAAAAAGCTGATATATGGAAAAGAATGAGAACTACTAATAGAAAATACATAGCAGCAGCTGCTGAAGATAATGCTTTTAAATGAAAGGTGAAATTGAATATCCTTTGAGTTTAAACACTTTAGGAACATTTATGAAGACTTCTTTTTAACTTGCGAAGGACCTTTCTCTCTTTTCTGTCCCCCAGTAATCTAAAAACTGTTCAGATCCTAAACCAAGGGCAGTAGGTAAAAGCTGTGTTTACATAATGCGAGGTCCTTGCAATAATAAGGAATACTCATTAGTGAGGTAGGATTCTGTCATGGTAGAAGAGAGAGGATCATTATGTTTGTCACCTTTTCCTGGCTGCAGATAAGTGAAACTTTAGGCTGGAGTCATCAGCACAGCTAGCAGAGAGCAGCAGACCCAGTATGTTACTGTTTGGTTATTGAATCAAGTGTGAATCAAGGCACACAAACAGTTGGTTTGGATTGTGTGACTGACAATAAGTGCAGAGAACGAGTAATAAATTTGGAGACCTTATATCTCCCACCTGACAGGTTCATTAAATAGCACTATTTGCAGCATGAGACAGGAGGTATGTAACAGTATCCTGCAGTACCTACATGCCCTGACCAGGCTCCTGTAGTCAAACAATTCCAGGGCTAAAAATATGGCTTGCCTAATTTTTGTGAGCAGAAATACTGGTCTTACCTCATTTACACCACTATGTCAGGAGTAATGCTTGTTACTGGTGACATGTTAAGGAGCTAAAGAAGAGAAAAATGCCAAGTTCTGAGAATAAATGTGACAAGAAAAATTTAAAATCTGTTAAATAGCCATTAATAAATATAAGCTATACAATTCTCATTCCTTTCCCATAATCTGCAATTTAATGTCTTTTTTTATTATTTTAAGATAGAATCTACTTATGAAGTTAGATTGGAAGTTCTTGCAAAAGAAAAAAGTGTAGCTTGCTGTCTGTGATCATTTCATGTTATTCAAATTCTTCCTGGGAAAATCAAGCCTCAGGGATTTTTTTCAGACATTTATTTTACTTTTACAGATTAGATTATTCATTCAGCAAACAGAAGCAATATCATGTGATATTTAGACATCCAACTGCACTCTCAGCTACTGAGCTAGCACTATCGAATAGTGGATTAAGAGGTAATTTTAAAAGCTAAAAACAATCTACTATCTAATTTCTGGAGTTACTGAGTGAAAAAGCAAATTAATTTATTATTTCATATGAGAGAAAGATATCATCCAAAGGGTTATATGTGACATATGAAATTACACATTCTTTCTTTTGGGAGGAGTGGGGAGCACTGTAATTTTTCATACCATTTTAATAGTATTGCATAATAGACTAGATTTTAATTGAAACAGTTTATAAAGTGTTTTAGCAAAGTGACTGCTTTAAAATGCCCAATGTTTTAAGTAAAAATAGTGTCTTCAAATGGAAATTATTTATTTTTATTATACAATGTTTGTAGAGAATTTTGCAAATCTTACTCCATTAGTCTTGAAAAGTATATTTTGTTGAAGGATTGTTTTTAAAAAGTGATAATACTTTTTCATAAGGAGGAAAGTCTGTTCTTGCATTTTTTTCAGTACTCATTTGTTGCACTTGCAGTTATCCTTCTGTGCAGAAAGAAATTTCAATAAATGAAATAAAGATAGGATGCGTAAAAATTAATTGCCTGTGAAGCTTTGGTCAGATGAAACTTTGGTTTGCTTTTTTAAAATTTCTTCCACCATGTAATTTGAGTGAAAAAATCAACATTCAGTTGAAAGCCAAATGTAAGCACAATAGACATTATAGATATTTCTTTGAATTGTAAACCAGACTGCTATTTTTATAGGTTTAATTTTTAACTAGAAATTGGAGTTTCCTCCATATTTAATAGTTTGTGTAATTCCCTGATTGTTTGCTTTCCAAGTCCACTATGCATTTGAATAATTTTGAGAAAGAGGCAGAAAAAGCTTTCATGCAGTTAATATGGCAAAGCCTCTCCCCATCTCGAGTTCTTTGCAAGTGTGTGATCATCGTCAGCTCTGTCCATGTCTATACAGCTTGTGCTATCTCCAGAGATGTTTTAGTGCTGCTTGAGAGGGAGGCAGATATTTTTAATAACAAACACACTTTCCACAAAGGAAAATTTTCCATGAAAACCATTAACTTTTATACACTCCAAGAAAATTATTTTCCATAAAAGAAACACAAACAAACAAACCAAAAAAGCCCCAACCACAACAAAGAAAACAACATAATGTTGTTTTATATTATAACATTTTACATTTTGTTTTGGGTAACTTCAATATTGAACTGTATTTGGTTAAACAGCCATTGCAAATGCTGTCTCTTCTGTGCTGTATTTTGGGATCCCTGTTGACCCTTCTCTCTTTTCCTCCAAATTTGTCTGTCTGGTTCCTCTTGCAGAGAAGTCAGGGGCCTAAAACTCCATGAATACACAAATTAATACTAAACTGAGACAATATTATGTGTTTATATACATTGAAACAAATCCCTGGACCCTCCCCTCTACCACCCTGAATTACTTCAGGAAGTCTTTCTCCTTTTTCTTCATTGGAAAATAAATAAAAATCTGTAGGTAAAAAATCAAATCTTGTGCCCAGCAAAAGTGAAGGACAAGAGGAGAGTCAAAGCTCCTCAGTTCATTGAGTTCGTTTCACGGCCTTACAGCACAATAGCACAGAAAAAAAGGATTTGGACATCAATGATTCCTGGGGTGTAAAGCCAGTGAACTTTCACAGGGATTGAAATACAGTGGAAAATTGTTTCATAATGTTGTTAACTGTCTTTATAGAAACACCCTGCCAAAAAAAAAAAAAAAAAGGGATTTGAATACTATGAAAATATTTGGTTGTCCCTTTTTATTAAAAGAGAGCCGGTTTTTGAAATGCCATATAACTATCAGCCACCTGAATCATGGGTCTAATCAGTACTAAAAACTTATACAGGGAGAAATTTTATGATTATATTGTTTTATTAGAATGCATCAGACCATTCTGTAATTCAGTGGATTTTGTCAGCTGTTATGTAGTGATGTCTTGGCATACTAACTACCTTCCCCTTTGATTCAGTGAGAACCTCATTTATTGCCCTTCCAATGCAGAGCACCTATCTGCCTTTTTTCCATTAGAAATCTGAAACACATGGCAGGGAGTTTGGAACTATATGATCTTTAAGTTCCCTTCGAACCAAACCCATTCTATGATTGTATAAAAATCCTCACCTGGCATTTGTTAAGATTCATTGGTGCCTCCCTGTAACATTCTCTTTCTTCTTTTGACAACCAAATTTATTAAATTTCTTCCTTTAAGGCTGGAACTGTAGAAGCACTGTTATAAGGGCAAATGGAATGTGAAAGTTCAATTGGATCTATTGGATCTGATGTCAAATTTACATGTGTTGCATTAGAATGGTTCATTTAAATAAATTATTATTTTAAAATACATGGTTACAGTTGATGTTTAGCTAATTGGTCAATGCTAATAATTGAGAACTCCCCTAGGATCAATTGAGAGAAAGACATAAAGATGACAAAGGTGACTTTGTTCCATCTGTGCAAGACACGAATTTTTGAATGAGGTTAATTACCCCTTGTTCTTTCTCTGTTTATGAGAGACAGAGTCAGGATAACTGGTTTAAATTAGGAACTTGGCTTATAGAAAGCTGAACTAAGGTGTCACACTAATAACTTTCCAGTCTTTGCTGTCAATTCAGTTTTCAAGGCTGTTTACAAAATACAGAGAACAATTGTAATTTTATAATTCCGAAAGTTTCTGTTCAAAGTCCAGTTAGGTGATAGTAAAGTCTGCTGCCTTTTGATTTGCTGGGTTTATTGAAAGTAGTAGTTGATGAAAATTTCCAAATACAAAAATCATTCAAGTACTAGGATATACAGGAAATTTCTGGGATCTCTTCTGTGTTGCACATGCTATGTAGGCTGTAACATGTCATCTACATAAAACTGATTTGCTTTAGGTTGTAGAGACCTCATTCTCCTCTCATAAGCAAAGCTGATGAAAGACAGTGATTGTCTTTGTTTTCACATGTGCTACTGCCAGTCTGTGCCTCAGTTTGGTTCTGGGCCCATTGCAAGTTTTCAAGATACTAAGCTGGAGTGAGAGGACATAGTCTCAAGCTGTGCCAGGAAAGGTTTAGGTTGGACATTAGGAGGAATCTCCAGAGAAATGGTAATTAGACATTGGAATAGACTACCCAAGGAGGTGGTGGAGTCACAGTCCCGGAGGTGTTTAAGACGAGATTGGACATGGCACTCAGTGCCCCATGATCTGGTGGGCATGGTGGTGTTGGGTCATAGGTTGGACTTGATGATCTCAAAGGCCTTTTCCAACCTAGCTGATTCTGTGATTCTGTAACAGGGAAATGCCTAACAGCATGATACTGTCATTAGACTTGTCTGAACTGATGGTATAAAGTTAAGGATGGTATGAAGCTTCAGATTCTAATAGTGTAGAAAGATCAAAATATTTTATAGAAAGAATAAACTGAGTTTTAAGAGATGAAGTAATAGGAGTATGATGAAATTCAGAAATCTAAAATCCAAGGACTAGTACATATAAATTGAGAGATGAAGAGCACAGTAATTGTAAGTGGCCTGGAGAAAATGAGGAATCTGAGAGATCAAGCTGCTCATAAAATGACTGCAAACAACAATTTCAATACATCTTAGTTTTCCACTAGATGGAAAAGAAATCAATATAAACTATGAATTGGTAAGACTTTCTCCAAAATATTTTGTACTCTTCCAGTAACTGCAGCTGGAGAAAAATGAACTCAAACTGAAATGGATGAAAAAGAAAAGGGCCAGTATGCTATCTTCTGAACAAAAAGTGATGAGATTACTTGGACAATGCTGAAAATAGACACAATTCCCATCTATAAACACTCCAGAGAGAAATACCAAGGGACAGAATCTTTGGAGCTGCTAGATAATTTTGTACTAACATTAGTTGATTTAAGCTGCATCTGAATACAATTAGATTGAAATTTAAAAATGGTTCAGAACTGTGTATAAGACCAAAGAGCTTCTTGAAACTGTATGCTTGTTATTTAAAAAGGCTTCATCTTGAATCATATTGCCTCCTCTTTACCTTTCTACTCCTTCTAGGTGAGTCAGATCTCCTCCATATTATAATGCTGCTTAGATTCTTCTTTTATACATGGAAAGTAAGAATTTTCATACCATTTTAAGAATACTGAAGAATTTGTTGCATCTAAATTGCAGGACAAAATTTGCTTGATTCATCAGAAGGATTTCACAAATTATCACAGCTTTCTTTTTACATTTCTAATCATTATATAGGATTTCTCTTTTTCTACACAGCTCATTGAAGTTTGTATTTGTAAGGCTGTGGCTTTGACTGGTTATAGATCTCCAAAAAAGTCCTATATGTGATTCGTTTTATATTATCTTATACAGTATGTTAAAAAATACAATATTTTATTAATGTACTTTAAGAGTCAGGATTGCATTTCTGGTAAAAGGAAAGAGAACTTTAACATGAACAGTTTTACAGGTGCTTATAGATTTTTTGGGCAAACTTTCCCAGAAGTGAGGCCTTATTGCCAAGGACAAAATTGCTGTATGAACTGCAAAAGGCCTATTGTTCAAGATGGACTTGCAAGTGATGGTACAGCAACCTCAGTTCTTTGAAAAACTAGCCATTTATGGAAATTGTTCAGTGTTAACATTCTGAAAAAATCTGGCTTTGTCACTTGTTTCTGAAAGGTATTCAGGTAGTTTAGGTGGGACCAGTTCCAGGTACAGTACATGAATGTACTTAGTTTCATGTTTTGTAACTGAGAGTATCCATGTCTTTCAAATGGTTGTATCATTTACTGTAGCAAGGACAGAATATCAAGCTGTAAATATTATTAGGACTCTAAGCACTTTTTTCAGCTAAAAAGGGCAACTTGTTATGATGTATTATGAGGAAAGTATCTGGTAGGATCAACATATGTATCTTGTGAGAGATCAACATACAGGTTTCTATTTTACTGCTTTCATTGGAATATTGTCCACATTGGAACACTATCTTATTTTTAAAGTATTTTCCCATCCTTATTTGCAAATTGTTATGAAAAAGATGTCACTCCTTTTCTTTGCCTTTTTCCATACTTATTTTTTTAAGGATAACTGTAGATTCCAATGAATTCTACTCA
Source organism: Scytalopus superciliaris (assembly GCA_013400415.1). Taxonomy (NCBI): domain Eukaryota; kingdom Metazoa; phylum Chordata; class Aves; order Passeriformes; family Rhinocryptidae; genus Scytalopus; species Scytalopus superciliaris. The sequence goes on from VXBX01009023.1 coordinate 160,730, forward strand.
GGACTTCATATGATTGATGTCGTACTAGTCACCTTTTGCTGGAGGAACCCATTAGCAGAATTTTGCTACTTACAAAGAGCCTATCAATAAGATTACATCTGAAGCAACAAGATACAATTATTACTGGATGATGCTTTTTTGCATGAAAATATGTGGAGTATTACTTTGAAACTTTGAAATCCACTTAGCTCTTGCCTATCAGCAATTTTGTTTGTTTTTGTAGCAGTTACAGGCATTTTCATTTCAGTGATGAATATAAAACAGATAGAAATAACTGAAATTATGGCAGTGCAATATATAAAGCACATTAATATACATACTCATTTTAGGACAAACCAATATTCATCTTGAAAAAGAGGTATTTGTTGAGTGGTCAGCAACACAGTATTTATTTAATTCAGTGAGATACTGAAAATACCAGGAACAAATATTTGTAACAGTTCAGACAAACAGTATCTGCATTCAAAAATACTCTTTACTTTTATGAAAATATGAGACAATATGTAATGAATTTGAGAACAATTAAGTGCAAAATTTAAGTGAAAAAAGAATATGTTCATACAGATCAAAACCAGTGTAGACAGTATAGAAGCACAGAGGGATAAAAAAAAGAGGTATTTGTTTGGATAATAAAAGAATTTAAAATTGCATCAAGTGGAATCAGAAGGTTCATGATCTCCGTATTTCAGGGCATGATCCAGATAAAATAAGGAAAGAAAAGGAATTGCTTACAGCACTTTTAAATATTATTAACATACAATTTTTGACAAAATTTAACTTTACTGACAATTTTATCCACTTCACATAAAAAATTACACTTAGAAAAATCAAGACGCTACTGAATTATCCTATTTATTCAAGAGATTCACAGTGCTAATGAGAGTTTTTAAACCTTTTTTCTTTTCCAGAAAGTAGTTCAGTTCTC
>VXBX01009023.1:161776-202713 GCA_013400415.1 Scytalopus superciliaris
TATAATTATGTAAAAATGAAAAATACCTATACTTCTAACCATTATTGATATCTCCGGTACCCACAAAGAAAATACTCTACAAAATTAATTTGGACAAATTCCTGGTTTATTACACAAAATGAACAAGGACTTGCTTTTCTGAGGAATAAAAAGGCAAGCATTTCTTGGTCTGAATTAGTGAAAAATATCAGTTGCTGAAGAAGGGAGTAAGTTGAAAGTTTTGCGGTAACACTTCACGTGAACAGAACATCAAGAAGAGAGTAGTGGTACTGTGAATGATACAGAAAATGAGTTAACATCACACCAACAAATACTAGAAAAAGAGTGGTTAAAGGGTGATACTGATAGTATACTGTACACTCACAAGGTCAGATATTTTGATATGGAGAAGTACCTTGATAGTATGTTAGATGGTTAAATATTTCTGGCAATTGTGAAACACTTTAACTTCTTTGTAGATTTTTTATAGAAAAGATTGCTAATATTCAGCTGTCCCTATTATTCTCTATGTTACTAATTTACAGACATTTTGAGACACAGCAGTGATAAGCGCTACATTCCTACCAGTTTTATTTTTTTTATTTCCCTAAAGTTCTCATGTGTAAGCATAAATGCTGGTTAAAAAAAAAAAAAAGAGATCACTTGTGTGGGAGAAAGCCCCTATTCAAACAGCACTAATGAAAGGCAGTGGTGTAAACTGCTGAAAAGCAGTTTTCTCATAGCATGAATTTTCTCTATTTCAAGGTCATTCTGGTATGAAAGTGCTTTGCAGCTTGCTTGCAATATACATCTCAATGAATGCATGGGGTTTTTTTATTAGCAAGGATTATTCTTAGTGTCCCTTAAGCACATTCATCTGTGAATAAGATTGCATAGAGGGTGCAGCCCCTGTCCTAGGGACCACAGTGATGACCTTTTCTTCCCTGTCCATGTGTGCTATGACACATGACATGTTACATATTCTTACATGGGGCCACAGCAACAGAGGACTGGGCACAGATAGGAAGGGGCCATTGCCCAGTGAAGCATCTTCTCCTTGGCTTTGCTGCAGAGAAGCTGGAACACTGCACAGCAGCTGGGCCTTTGTGAACATCTTGGCAGGATATATGGAGCGCTGGGTGATCTCTCCCTTTCCTCTAAGTAAATCCATGCCTGGAGTAGCTTTACCTTCACTAGGGTAATTTTAGTAGCAGTACTTCATTTATTCTAGAGCTTGTCTGGCTCTGGTTACTCAGAACTCTAATTCTAACCCACAATTTGGGGATAAATTTCTCCATATCAGAACAGAAAACAATGGCAAACATGCAAATTTAAATCACAAATATAAAGGGTGGGGGTGAAAAGTTGTTACTTAAGAGGTACAAAATAGCTGTGCAGAGATTAAATCAGACTTAGATATTCATCATACATTGTTAAATAGTCCCATGCAAAATTATTTTCCTCTTATTTTTTGAATGCATGTTGTACACATTGCCTCATCTAATCTTTTGTCACTTTGCAAAACAAAGGCTAATTTCAATTCCAGAAGACAGAACCATCTTCAAGTATACAAGCTAAAGGATATATTCTGCAGTTTGTAAGGACTGCCTGTACATTATAAATTTCCTTAATTGTTTTTAGAGATGCCAATCCTAATTAAGACTTCATTGGCTTTTCTGTTGAAAATAGTTAAAATTCCCTATTTGAGCATGAAAAATTAATAAAAATTAAATTAAGACTGTTTACAAGTTTCTGCCAAATTTTAACTCACCTTTCAGCCTGAGATGGGATTCATCCATATCTATCTCAGTGCCTTACCTTTTACAGCTTAGACAAGGCTGGGGGTCTGAGATGCAAAAATCTTGTTCTGGCAGTATTTTTCGATTTGCAGGTTAAAGAACTACTCCATTTTCTGAGTCATGTAGTTTAGTACAATACAGGTCTTGAGTATGTTAATTGAGGACTCTATTTTATGAAAATTATGCTATATAAAAAGGCTTCCAAATAAGGGAAGCAAAAACACCCCCAGAAGATAGGACAAAGGGCTAGTAGAAACAAAGAAACCAAATGCACAAGGTAGATGAAGTGAGGTCCTTTGAGTCTCCTCGGTACTGGTCTCTTTTTCTTCCCTGTTTCTATTTCCTGATTCCATGTCTATTTTTCTGTTTTACCTCTCTCCTCTTCATCCCTCTTGAAAAATATTTTCTACTTCAGATTTTAACTTTCTTTTTCAGTCAGTTTATAAGCATACACAACCTTAATACGTTGCATAGTAATTCAGCATAGCCAGTTTCTGAAATTTCACACTTTAAACTCTTTCTGAATGCAGCACTACAGACTAAACATTGTGTACAGCTTTCCTGTCTACTGCATGAGCTATAAATGGTGTTGGTGTATTTTCACAGCTTCTGTATAGCTGGGAATTTAGGGAATACATGAGAAGTATGAGAGTTTGGCTTCTAAAACTTGCATATTAATCTGGATATCAGCATCACCATTAAAGGCAGTTTCTGCAACTTATAGGTATGCTCTAACATGACTAATATTAAATTAACTAATGTTTGTGTGAGAGTTCTATTACATATGAAAAAATGTGATCTTTATAAAAATATGTAAAGCTTAATTGGATACATGAATGAATTTTTGTCTAGTAGGTGCCTTTAGATAGTAAAAAATGTGGAGTTTTTTTCTGATTCTTCTGTGGTTTTTTATCTTGACAGTACAAACAAGTGGAACAGTACATGTCATTCCACAAGCTACCTGCTGAAATGCGCCAGAAGATCCATGATTACTATGAGCATCGCTACCAAGGCAAAATTTTTGATGAAGAAAACATTTTGAATGAGCTCAATGATCCTCTCAGGGAGGTAAGATTAACATACTGGAATAGCTCTTCATGGTACAAAAAACTTACATATCTTTGCTGTTTCTGCATTGAAATACTCTTTCTGATTCTATTCTGTAACATTTCATCTCATCTGACCCAGTTAATGAGTGACCAGGATGATTAAATTTATATTAGATGGACAAGAAATAATAAGCAGATTTACACTCTATTCTGAACCAGTCTGTCAGAGTCACTGCCACACAAGGGTGTCAAAGAGTAAAGTCCCATCCTTAATGATTGTCAGAAACTCATGTACTTCTGCCATTTTTTAAAACAGAGAGAGGCTGGACTAGAATGATCCTGGGTGCTAATTGCAGATATGTAAAGATAAAACCTCTGAAAGCCACCAGAGAATCAAAACTGCTTTGTGAAGTAGCATCCTTGGTAAAGATGGTCTCTACTTGAGAGGAGGAAGCTGGAATATGATATATAAGCCATGAAAAAATCTCTTTTACAAAAACTTTAGTCTGTATTCCAGTATTGGGTGTTACACTATGATATCTTTCATGATGTGATGTGATGTGTGGAAGCAGTTGAAATTTTCTTTGCAAATTGCTTGTGTGGTACAAAGGCAGTGTTCATCTTGCTATAGCAGAATTAGCTGCTTCATGGGAGTATAAATCAGACTGTCTTCTGTTGGGTACTGCTCATGCATGACCTGCTCAAGGATGTTGGCTGATATCATCTACTGAAAGAAGGGAAAAAAATACCCCAAACAGGAGATGAAGCAAGTTGAAAAACTCAGATAGAAGACAGCATACATCAAGAAAAGAGAAAAGAAACAGGAAAAGTGTGGGTATCTCTAAAACCATGGAGGAATAGGATTTCATGGAATGAATGGCTTCTGGTTTTGCTATGATCATGCTGTAGTTAGCATGTCTTCTTTGTTCCCTGTATTATAGGAGAAAAGATCATTTACTCAGCTACAATAAGGTGGCATACAGCCCTGAAGATGATACAGTAGTGCTGCAGAGAATGGTAAAAAAAAAAAAAAACGAAACTAAGAGAAAGAGTAAGAACTGGACATTGGCAATGCCAGGTTTCTCAATTAATCTGTCCAAATTTTGGTGGTAGCTCATTCACTGTGCCCTGACAACACCAGTTGGGTGTTTTACTTAGTAGTTTCAAATTTAGTTGCTACTTAAGCATGTGCAGTTCACTAGTCCAGGTAGTAGCTTTTTAATGTTACTAAAGGATAATAAATTAGAGCCTTTTAAAGGTGGAACACTATGTTCATATGTTGGATGGGATTTACTGTCTTACAGTCCAACAACTGCACAAGCCCATAATAGGTGATAGCACAGATAGCCTAGCTGTGTCATTGAAGAATAAATATTTACTGCATTTCTTAAGTTTTTAATTAATTCTACATTTCATTATACTTGAAATTTAGCATACGGTAAAAATTCAGTCTCCACAGGACGTACTTACCTTGATGAAAGTAGTTTCTGACAAAGACATTCATCTGAAACTATTATTTTCTCACTTAGAGTAAGCAGAACAAAAGAAACCATACAACTGCTGCATAATTATAACATCATGAGATGTTATAAAAAAAGTTGCAGCGTTTTCACTACTCCTTGTTCTCAGCCATTCAAATTTACTGTATGGACTGAAATTTTCCACAGGCTCTCTTTAGGCGTGATGACCTTTTTTTTAGTCCACGTTTTAAAATTTTGACTCTTTTTTAGCAGACAAGTAATTATGCATGATATAAATATGATCATTCAACCATTAAAAATAGCTAAAGTACATAGAATTAGCAGTAAAAATCTGGTGTAAAAATAGTTCTTACATTATAAATACTAGTAATAAAGCTGTATATGCTTATGAAATCATAGAACTGTAGAATATGTTGAGTTGGAAGAGAGAAAAATCCATCTTCCTTATATTGCAGTGACCAAAACTGCTCAGAGTACTTAAGGTGAGGCTGCCCCAGTTCAGAGCAGAGCGGAACAATCTCCTCCTGTGATAGCAGTGGTTAACACACACTTGGTAGAAGAGGATGGATGTTCAATTTAATGAACTTCTGAAAATTATTTATGGACAATTCATAGTAGATTTAATGATTAAAATAATGAAAATCTGAGAAAAGATTTGATGCATATATGCAACTGCCTGGCATTGTTGGGCAATACAAATAGAGTCATGTTTATTACAAGGAATTAACTGGGGCTTCATTAAAAAAGGGAAAAAGAATCCTGAACGTACTTAAATTTTTCAGGACACTTAAGTGCTTCAAAACTGAGTAAAGCAAATAGTGGCTGACCTGTATCCTTTAAGCACAATCTTTTATTAACAAAGAGATTGTGTTTGATGACTGGGAACTAAGGTAGACATTTATGAGACTGAAAAACTTTATATTCTCCCCAGTTTAGTTAATTGCACAATTTGGGTTTATTAGTCCATTGGTAATGTAGTTAATTGGATGTTCTCAGCTCTACACACTCAAACTGAATTAACCATGCACCACAACACGTGACCTGCTCATAAGGACACATGCTGACAAAAATAAAGGATAAAGGTTGATTTTCATTAAATTCAAAAATTTCACTCTAACCGAAAGCATATCCCCTTTTTCACAGTTAGACTCACCTAATAATAACTGTCCAGTCTTCTCAGCAACAAGATGATCAGGAAACTCTTGGCAGTTACAATTTTGGTAGAAATGTAAGATTTTAAATTCCTTCTTCCAGGCCACGCAGGGGTGGATTCATCGAGCCTATCTGTAGCTCCATGCAAGTTCTGCAACAAGTCTAAGATAATCATCAGGCTCTCTCTGCACATACCACCCACACACACATGCTCCCACAGTAAAGAAAACCTAGATGACTAGCTTAGAGGAAAGGCTACATCTTCAGACAGCAGTTGATACATGAAATAAATTCTGTCTTTAATAGCATGTGCAATTAACTGTCTCTCTCCCTCATTTCTTGATGTAGCAATGAGAAATTGGTAACAATTAACATGTTTCCCTTCTGTAAATACCATCTCTGGTTCTTTAGCAGACAGAGGTAGTAAAGTTCACATTTTTTAACTCTTGAATTCTTACCACCTACATGCTTGAACATCATTTAGCCTCGAACGGCCTTAGTCATAAATGGGGTCTTTGAAACTGTCATGACATGAAATGGAGATGGTACAGACAGCAGGGAAAGAAAAAACCCAAACACAACAAAAATTCCACATAGCTAAGAGAAATATATTCCAAAAGGACACATGAATTATAGAAGTTTAAATACATATCCATAACCAGTCTTATCTTGTAAGTATAAGCAATTTCAAAGTGGCTCAGTTCTGGCATTTGTCTAAGCCATCAGCCTTGCTAGCAGTGGCTGTACATGGATGCCCATGGAAGAACAGGGCAAACTATGGTGTACCCATTAATGACTCTCCTAGACTCATAATATTTTCCTGTTCAGGGATACTCTGACACTGACGTGATTTGAATACAGGGTAGTCCTTAATACACATAATCTTCCAATTATTTGCATTCTTGAGTCTATGTACTCTCTGCAGCCACACCATCCTTTGTCAGGGAGCACAGACCTGTTCTTACTGCTTTAGAAACCATCTCCTTCTTTTCAGATTGGACGTGACTCCAACTGTGTTTTTTTTGCTTTGATGGCCATTAATTCTCATAGTAAAAGTGATAGTACAGTCAATTCCTACCCACTCTTTGCATGGCAGTTATCATTTTATAGGCTTATAAGATAACATCCTTAAACTGTGGGGTTTTGATGGTAAAGAGACATATTTTACTTCTGTCGTGCATGGAAGCTATCTCACCCCTGTGATCATCTGTCTTGCTCTTCTCTATTATTTTTTTTCCTGGCTGTACTGTAGCCTTTTAGAGCTGAGAGCACCAGCTTTGCAGCTAGCATACTAGTGCTATAATAATACAAACAATTAATTTCCTACTAATTTCTAACACTAATTTGCTTTTTCATCACTGCCAACCATTAAATTTACTTTTTTGTAATTGTAATGGTAAGAACTAACTCTAAGAGGTAATGAATACATTATTTTATGTGTTTATCTAAGTGTATCACTTAATATTTCTCTCCATCAGTAACTTCCACACAAGACCACAAGAAGCTTCTTGTAGTTTCTTATTAACAAACTTCTTCATCTTTACATGGTGCTGTTTCTGGAACTGAGCAGAACTGTGTGAAATTCTTGGCCTTTATTGTTCCCATAGGGATACTGAATGTTAAGTACATTGTGGTGCCTATTACACCTAATGAGTCAGGTGTTATTTTTTTCTCAAAAATAATTTGCATGGTGCCTGAATGAATTATGTCATATATGTCAGTCTTGCAGAATAAATTCTGATATTCCATAGCATTATTTATTTGAAAAATTCTAAAAAAGAAAATATAAAAAAATGGTATTTTACAAATATCTGTGTGAATTTTGCCTAAATTGTAGTCCAAGTATACAAGACCTAGACAAAACCCTAAACACCACTTCCAAAGAACTATAACAAAGTTTTTAAAATTAAAAATAGTAATGTAACAAAAGTCCATTTTAATGTGGAAAAGGTTAAACCAGATGACTTGTTTTAAGATGATTTTCTCCAGCAGGTATGATGTGGTAACACAGTGTGCACACTCAAACCAGACTTAAGACAATGTAGTTTGATTTCCTGACCTATGTGGAGTGTGTTTGCTCCTTGATGTATGCACACACACACCAGTGTACATGTTGCAGTTGAACTGCCAACCACTTCCATCACTGTTGCACATATTTGAGAAACTTTGATCACAGTCCCTTCTGTGTTTGACGTGCTTTATTAGCAAATCCATCCTGAAATGAGACATGCTTTGACAAGTCCCACATCTAACTTCTTCCAGTAATACAGATAATAATACACCAGCGCTCCTCAGTAGTTATGAACAGTCATGTTACTGCACCTATGAGATTCCTGTGTTGTAATTGTTTAATAAGTATTTCAGACATGACAGTTCTTTCATAAGCTCTTCAGATATACTAAAACAAGTCAAATGCCCAAATCTTAGTTCACTAGTTTTCTTTCATATAAAGAAAGCTAAGTTGTTTGAGAAAAGTGCCGGAATATTCAGATGCAAACTAGATACTGTGAGAGATGTCAAATCCTGTTACAGAAGAGTAAATCTAGTCTATTCCTACTCCTGTCTGAATGGCTATTCAGGCACCTGAAGAGCAGAATTAGAAAGGTTTTTGTGAGCATCAGGTCCAGTGCAGTGAGATAACAGCAGCTGTCCTGCAGAGGTGAAATTCACCCATTGCCTTCCTCAGTCCAGGATCATGCTTCCAAGCATCTGTTGTGTCTCAGTTTTTAATGGACCAGAGAATTGTTCAGATACTTGATACCCAGGTAGTGCTTGGGGCAGTGGATGGAAAGAGGCAAACACCTCTTTTTATCTTCTGTGTGGTTTCTGCTGAAAGCCAGGAAAGGTTACTGTGTATTAGTGCTTACCACAAGATGTTCATTTCTGTTAGGTTTGAATATGCTATTGAATATTACAGAAAGCATTGCTGATTTTTAGGATGTTCAAAATAATAACAACATATCTCAGATAACTTCTGAGTTAGGTCTTCTTATGTAAACACATTCTTTTAATACTGTGCTTGCTTTGGCTTGACAGGTGTTGTTTTCAGTAGGATACGGAAAGTTTTGATTTATTTAGCTAAAAACAAGTGATATTTTGCTCTAATCCCTGAATTGTGACTATGAAGCCATTATATTAAAACAGCAGAAGTTAAGACATGTTTCTTTGAACCTGTTAGAGAATAATGGAAGATAAATGAAAAATAAGTAAATTAAAATTCTTGATGGAGGGCTAGGAATGGCATTGTCTCTTCTAATTCAAGATTAGGAGATGCAGCATCTGGTATTCTGATACCTGCCATGGTTCTCTTTTTTCCACTCATGTGCTTCTGCAATAAAAAGTCATGGAATTTGCATAAGGAAAGCATGGGAAGGAAAAGAGGAAAAACAGAGGGCAGGATGCAGCCCTGACTGCAGCAGAAAACATACTTCAGACAAGGCAGGGATGCACAGGGTAGACAAGCCCATATCCCTTTCCTGTAAATCTCACCCTTGGCGGTGGTGAGAGAGAACATCTTTTCCATGAGTTTTCACTGTGGAATTTAAATTCTAGATCCAGAAGCACACTAAAGTCTTTTGAAGTATATTTATTTTGAACCAGTAGAAATGCTTTGGGTGCCATGTGATACAAAAGTTTCTGTTTTGAATGGGCACCCTTCAAACATGTCACTGTCCATGAAAGTCACCACAAAAAAATACTGTGACTCGCCGTCAGCAAGAGGAGATAAATATGCCATGAACTGTTTGATGCAGAAGCAAATGCATGTGCAGTCAGTTGCACATTATGGTTATGGTAGTAACAGGATGCAGAAGGGTACACAGAACTTCCCATGCATAAATCTGGAGTTGCCTTTCATGAGTGTGTGACCTCAAAGGCAAAGACAAGGAGAGCAAAAAACAACGGAGCACAAAATCTGTTCTGAATTCACACTTATGAACTTAATTTCCAGTTGGTACAGTGATGATTTTAGAAGGTAAATCTAATTAAACCTGTGGAAGATATCCAAGTTAAATTCTGCACTTCAAGGCAGTGCTAGATCATTGTTTTTCTTTTATCCTAGTGCTACTTGAACAAAAAAAGAATAATAAAAATTCTACATTATTTTTAAACCTGCACAAAATTCTGTCTAATCTGTAGTTTTGTACTGTTGCTGTTATCTAGAAAATGTAATAAGCAAATACTTAAAATATTTTCTCCATAAATTGTTCTGTAGTTAAGTCAAAGTTATAATACTGATTTTTTTTAGTACCTGAAAAATCAGGAGTCTCTTCTACAGTTGCAAAATAATATTTTGAAAGTGTAATCTTTTTTGATGAAGAGATTAAGTGGAAATGGGAATTGAACTAAATTTTTTAAAAATTATTTATAACTGGATAGATAATTCAATTTAAAATAGATATGGATACACAAGGTGTTTAATTACACTTATTTAATTTAAAGATAACTGTCTAACATTGAAGGAACTCAGTATGTGATATTTTTAGTGATTAATGAGCGTCTCAGAGATGAGTGAAGTTAAAGGCTGGTATAAAATGTAGAGACTGACACTGTGTTTACAGGTACAGACTTCCCAGCATCTCCTGGACTGAGTTCAAGGCAATGTTTTTGTCTGTTATCTCTACCTCTTTCATGATACCTTCACTCAGTCCTGAGTCAGTGGTAGCACGGGATCCTAAGCCAGGCTTGGCAGTAGTAGAGCACTGACTGACAGGGAGTTCCAAAGAGGATTTTAATCTTCCAGCTTTTCTGTGGAGTCTTTTAATTTTCTTCTCAATAAATTAATTTTTCTTTTCCCTCATTTGTGGAAAGCAAAAAACTGTGTTTGGTTGCAGGATACTAATAAGGTGCCCTAAGACACAAATAGTTTCAACTTTTATGAGCTGCTCATTGCATGTTTGTGCTCTCACTATAGTACATTTGCATGCCTTGTTAGAAGACTAAAATATTTTGTACATAAAATAAATACCTGTGTGGTAAATATATCAATTTAAAGAACAACCACATTCTTTGTAATTAATAGTTTTAATTTTAGCCTGTATGGCAGTCATTAGCTAACTGTGCAACTGGAAATTGTTATTTCTGTGATGTCATGAATGTCCCTTACATATATTAAACAGTTAAGTTTATTTCATAGTGAGGATTTTTTCTTGTACTAAACTGAACATCAGAAAGCAAATATATATCTGTGTCTATTAAAAAAGAAAGCAAAGAGTAGAATTACTGAGAAACATTTGAAAAACATGCATTAAGCTTTGGAAGTCTAACAGATTATTTGTGAAATACAGTGGCTAGTACAGACATCCACAGTTCCTGAAACAAAAATCCAGTTACTCATTGTGCCGCTCATTGCCACACTTGTATATTTATGAAAATAAGAGTTTTCATAATCATCCACATTCTACCAAGAGTAGAAAGCCTCTCATCCCTGTGGCACTGGAAATTAAATAGTTCATTCTTTTTAGCACCTGGCAGAAACAGATTCGCTACTGTCAGTATTGTGTGTGGAGAGCTATTATATACAACAGACCTTGAAGGGAATTAAAAGGCAATGACATCTGTAGAGAAGCAGAAATGGAGGTGTATGTAGCTTGCTTTGTCATTCTCTAACATCAGATACGTTCCTCATAATATTGATACTTACAGCACAGGGACAAACTTAGAATGTGAGAAAGAGGTTAATACCCTTCCTGAGCCATTATTTAAAGTTCATGGCTGGCCTATTTTTAGGCCACCATGTGAGAAGATGTTCGCTGAAAATAGATACAGATCATGTGTCCTTGCAGAATATAGAACATCAGGACATTTCATTTCCAAAGAACATAATTGGGACTCAAGGCAGAATCTTCTTTCCTCTCACCTCTTTGCTTGTAGATTATAACTTCAGTTATACAAGCACACACTCTTACATGGGCTATATTAACCTCTAAATACATAAATAAAAATAATTTAAAATACAGTTCTAATGGGACACATTAATTAAACTTTGATTTTTTTCATTAAATGTACAAACACCTACATTTGTACACATATAAATACATCTGTGGGAGAGCATATATATGCATATGTATATGTGTGTGTATATATATATACACACACACTGTCTTTCTGCCACATACATACAAACACATGTGCAAGGTGTGTGAGAAGAATATTATATAATACTCTGTTGATATCTTTGCATCATAGTAAATGCATATATTGCATTAAGTACTCCAATATGGTCTTTCTGTTTTGAATGTTGCCATATACCTCAACACATATTTCCTATGTCACCAGTCTGTATTTATAATATATTACCTTAAAATTAACTGTAGTTATAAGGATTTTAAGGGCTCTTCTGTCATAAAAAAATGAATATAAAAGATAAATTTATTCGTAAAGGTAGAGATTAAGATATAGGCTTAAGATAATTTGAAAATCTTTCTGAATAAATTATAGGAACATATTTCTTATGCATATAAACCTCAGCCCATGTTTAATTCACTGTAACTAATGTAATTATACTTAAATGCTATTAATAAATTATATTAATAATAATAATAATAAATTTAAAACTCTGGGTGAGCAGATGAACTGAAATTGTTTTGAAAAAGAATATTTAAGTAATGTGAAGAACCTGGAAATTCCTAGGCACCTTCACTGTGGCTGCCTGTCTCATGCACAGATGCTAATGACAGTTTCCGAATGCTCTGCTGTCATCAGGCCCCCTTCTTTTAGTGCATGTCTAGTCCTGGAGGGAAAGCACAAGCATGAGAATTTAAGGCCTCGGAGAGCAAACAAAGCAACAGTAAGTGTGGATGGCCATAGGTATCTCCCCTGATTTCTTGTTTGTTTTTTATATAGCTGCTTCCTCTCCGTGCTCAATAGAACAAAGCTTTTCAGGATTATATAAATGCTGAGGATGCCCTGTGCATCCTTGATCTGTCAAGTCTCGATCATGATTTGGCTCCTAGTTGTAATGTGACTCTTTTTTTCTTACTCTGGTACTATGCCATTATTTAGTATGCCTGCCTACTGGATGTTTAAGATCTGATGCATTACTTTTACTCTAGCTGTTACCGCTAATACACATTGACTAGTCTATTCCTGCCAGTTTGCCTTCTCTTTGCTCCATATGATCTGCTACTGAGGCTGTTTTTGCTGTCACCATTTGCACTCCTCAGAATTTCTTCCACTCTTTACAACCTCCCTTGCCATTTATTCATCTCTTTTCCCTGCAGCTACCAGTATTAGCCACAGTGGTACTCTGAAGTAAATTCTGTCTTGAGGGCTGTCTGGCTGACACTCTACTAAGTTATTCCCAGAAACTTCATCTCCATTTTTATGAACCGATGATATCTTTACTGGAGCCAGCTCTCCATGTCCCCTTACAATAGAGCATCATTCTCATGTTTCATGGTAAAAGGGGGCTCGAAAATCAGCACCTTCAGTATTTTTCTACTTCCACATGATTGGACTCTGATGCAGTGGCCTGAATGTGGATCATGGGCTCCTTACACCTGTGATGCAAGTTGCTACTCACAACATAACATCACTGAGCCCTTGCACCTAATCCCACTCAAGCACACTTGGCAGTAGTTTCCTTTAGAAGGCAAATTCAAATGGTCTTACAATTAGCTTGTCCCAGTTCACATTGCAAAACAGTGACGAAGGCTGATTCAGAATTAGAAAGGGATTGTGCATCCTCCTTATCTTTCTTTTTATAGCCTTCTGTTATATATAGATGTGTACATATAGCAGGCATTGTAAATATTCTAGCACATACACACACAGGCATTCAGGATCCTGTCACACATTTGTATAAGAAATCTAAATAAATGTCATTGTTTACAAAAGCTCTTTTTCACCACTTTAAAATGTGGCATATACATAGTGTACCAATGTTTAAATTTTGTGTGTTAGGTAAACTTAGGAGTTCAACGTTTCTCCCACGTAACAGAGTAAGCCTTCATTGAATAGTTATAAATCAAATTAGATGCAAACTAAAATGTACTTAAAAACACTAAACATAATTTCAATGTGGATATTTCAAGCTCATCTAACTGGGATTTATCTAGTATAATCAGTAAGATTTAATTTAAGCCACTTAATAAATTTATACAGAGAGGCTTTGAACCAATGGTCCTTTAATTTGTAGTAAGAGTAAGTGTTAACCTAGCAATTAACAAGATAACAGTATTTCTTATCCAGAGCTCTTTGAGAGCTGTAAAATAACTCAGTGAACAAATTACCACTGATTTTTAAATAACTGTTTTCCTGGTTGTTGTTGATACTGTGTCAGCTAAAACATACACACAGGGTGTAGATAAAGCGCATTCCCTTGAGAACTTCCTTCTTGCTGACTCAGTTGTTCTGGCCGTTTGGGTTGCAGTACACATGGGACTGGAGAGGGGAGCAGGGACAAAGAGGGAGAGATGGAATGGCAGAAGGAATTCATTGTCTCTTGCAGAGCACACAATGAACTCTCCACAGAAGAATTTCCAGCTTGTTTCTGATCTTGATCAACCAGGTGCAAATCAGAAATAAGTCAACGCAAAACTTATATTTAAGCCATAGCTTTCCATTTCTTCTAAGGTATATTTATGTTTTCCTGCCAACTAGTTCTTTGCTTCAGTAATTCATTGTAGCTCTCAGCCAGCCCTGTGATAGCTTCAAACACAGATTTATTTTTTTCCTCCCTGCTTTCATCCAAAAGTTATTCTCTTCATGGCCTTCCCTTTCTTCAACAAGAGAAACTGTTCAGGCTTTTCATGGTGTTCTGATTTCTGACAGACAAATTTCATACAACTAAGCATGCCAATGAATATATTTTACCTAATAATTTACACACATGTAACTCAGGCTCCCTTTGTGAAACTGCACTGTCTCCTACTCTTTTTCTTTCTCTCATGCACAATTGCTCTTCCTTGATATCAGGTGAATCAAGCACTGTCATGAGAACAGCAGCACTCATTCCAGCACTGTTCTAAAACAAAATCCTTTTTCTTCTGACATCAGGTGAAATCTCACTTACTTTTGTGAATATAAGAGGTACTCTTCATTCAGCAAACCTATAAGTAGCAATTGAGCTGTTTTTTGGGAGGATGTAGTATTTAGAAAATAGTAGCTGCTACCCAGATTACATAGAAGGTCAACCAGAGATTGATTGGTGTTGGCAGGTGTTACCACTTGAATTTTGGTACAAATGCACAGTAAAGAAAATGGTTTCTAGAACCAGCTAGGAGAGGTGGCTGGAAGCTCCAAAGACAGTGGAAGAGCAGTGCTACAGTAGATATTAAACTGTGAGGAAGCAGACTAGACAAAGTTTTGTGATTGTTAGCAAAAATTTCTCCTGTTTCTTTATCACTGTTCTAGAAAAACATGAAGTATGCTTCATTCATTGTACAGAAAACATGATGTCTAACTCATGACACTCTTTCCATGTACTAATACAAAATTCTTATAAGGATACCAATAGGATTTTTTCAACTTCATGTCTCTTAGGATTCACTTTCTGCCACTGTTTCTAGATACATGTGTTTAAATCTGTAGTCTTACTGGTATAATGGAGCAACTTCAATATTTAAAACATCTACTGAATGAAGGTTTCAGTTTTAATTGTGCCCTATCCAAGATAAAATTTATTAAATACTATATAGTATTCGTGAGTGTAACACTCCAATGCACACACAGACACACAAGTAGGAATGAAGGTATTTGGTTACTCAGGTGCAGAAAACTGCAGTAATGATTGCTAAATACTTTTGCAAATTGCAGTTTATTCAGTTAGTAAAAGTGAATGGTCTCTACAGCAACTGCTGTTATGATACAGCACTAATTTGATGCTATCTCCTATAATGAACTTGGATGTTTTTTACTAAGAGTATTCAGGAAATTTGTTCAGTAGAACAGTTCAGAAGGTGAAATCTTCAAGAAGTAGAGATTGGTCAACCGGCCCAAACTTTAAATACTTACCAGAATTATCAGGACTTCTCAGTGTCTTGAAATTAGGCTGGCTATCTCTTTATTACAGACTGCCTTGAAACATTGCCTGTATTGCTGCTCCCATTTCAAAGCCTCTCATCTTCTTCCAAGCTGGAAACCAAACTTAAGCAGCATAGAACATTTCAGAACACTGAAGAAGATGAAAGCTAAATTCCTTTTTAAGATAGTTGAAGAATGGATAGACAGTTGGGTGAATGAAAGGGTGCATAGATAGTGTCTTTATTCATTCTTTTGCTCTTTTTTAATCTTCTAAATATAATGGACAATTCAAAGAGAAGCTTGAGATGCACAGAATTGCTCTTCCTAAAGCTTCATTAAATCAATTAACAAGCAGGGAAAAGGATGGCTATCCTTCATCAGACTGACTTTATTGGAGGTTTGGTTGAACCATACTGTCTCAAAAGGATTATTCTGTCTGCATTTGAATTTAATGCAATAATAATAGTGAAGCATAAAAAAATGCCTATAAGGAGTTGAATAGAAAATTCTAATCAAGAAGGGAATGACAGAAAATTATGCAGAAGGCCAACATTTAATCAACAAAGCCAAAAAAAGATAATTGGTCAAATCTATATCCCTTCTGCTTACAAATGCATGAAAAAGACTGCATTCTCTTAGGAGACAGCAATACTAGCTACCATATGCTATCTTTAGGGTTGACTTGTCTTAATCTGAGTTGAACAGAGCAAGAGAGAAAAAAAAACCCTGTGCTCTGACTCAGTCCTGTGAGTCCTGATAGAACCCAGACAAGGAATTTCATTCATTGTTTGTTTGGAAAGCCTATTTATTCATTCCTTCATTTTGCCTGCCTAAAATTATCTCACAGCTGGCTGATGAATTTTCTGCATGTGGATAACCTGTATGCAGTATAATGGGGGTCTTGAGCACAGGAGGGCTTTGAAAATGTAAATAGAAACACTGACCACTGTATTTCAAGGCAACTTATCTTTGCATTAGAGATCAGAGGTTTTTTTCAGGTTTTGTGCTTTGTCTATAAGTCATATACATAGGCTACCTCAGATCAGAGCATTCTTGTGCTTTAAAATCTGTAACCAAAGGGGCTAGACAGGGAGGTTTTCTAAAACACACACACATGAGGTATCCAGCTATGTTAATGACAAAATGACAAAATATCAAGTCCTGAAAAAAAAAAAAGATTAGTGTTTCTTGACACAGCTCTAAATATAAATACTGGTATCCAAGAGTTACCATATTTTTTAATAAAATTTAAACAGAATGTGTATATGGAAATTCATCAGTTTTATTGAAAAATGGAAAATGATGACAATGTCATCAGAGAAAAATGTACATAGTCGTTATTACTTACATGAAAGGCATCTAAGCAAAATTTATTTTTAAATCAAACACTGTATAGATGATTAAACATGTCAAAGCAATTTGAACAATTTCAGGTGCACCAGAAATGAAGAATATTGCATTTCGTTGCCACATGTAGATTTTCTGGCATTTAACAAGTTGTTAGATAATGATGTAGTCATTCCCTCAGTGGGGTACTAATCCTAGTCCTCCTGATTGCCTGCTGTCATAAAACCTGTGAGAACTTAGTACCAGTGAGATTCCTCCTTTCTGCCAAACTTGACTATAATTGATCAACGGGTTAAAAAATGTCATGAACACATAGAGAATATGACTCCTCAAAAATATAACCTGCTCACACAGCCCCAAATCCTTAAATATAATGCTTTTTCCTATAGGTTTCTCTTAATGATGATGATGATTCAGTAATCCTTCATCTGTGAGTTATTTCTAAGAGGAAAAAGTAGTTTTCTCAGTAGAGTGATTTCTTCCTTTCAGTGATCAGGAAATTAAGACTGATTAAATTTCTCATCCGTTCAAAGCAGAGTGTAGAGGAAGAACATTCAGAAAATAAATGTTTCATGTTACAGTTATGCACTACATTTTTGCAACAGTATGTAGAAGTAACCTAACAAAGCTAAACTATTTTTCTAGGTAGTCATAAACAGGCTGTGGTGGCCTACACATAAGGACATAGTTTATAGATGGAAGTACCTTTTATTAGCTCATTTGGATTACTGAGAAAAGGTAAAGAACTTTTCAGACGTACAGATCTTTCAAGAACTTTGCCTCTTTTATAGCAAGAGCATTTTCTGGCCACTCTAACTAAAAGCACTACCTCCAGCTAAAAATCTGGAGAAAAGGGCCTAAAAACTCTTACAGATGCCATCAGAGAACCTCAGTCATACCTAGGACAGCCTTGTGACTGCTTCTGTAACATCCTGAAATGCTTCAGAGCAGTCATCAAGAAATATTGAACCCACACAAAATGATAATATCTCATGCTTTAATATCAGTTTAAACATATCCAGGAAGGTCATGATGAGTAATAAACCCAATACACTACAAAGGAGAAGGAGCCAGTGTAATTACCTAAGCAATCTCTTATATAAAGCACACCATTGCACCTCTAACTTAATTCTTGTGTAACAGAGACCACCACTTGGACCAGATCAACACTTGGTCCATGTTGGTCTGAAATAATTCTTGTTGTTTAACCATTTCAGCTTTGTAATGCATTACTAATCCTTTCCTCAGGCTTCATTTGGTGTTTTCTCCCCTACTTCTTTCCTCAGGCTTCATTCAGTGTTTCCTTCGAGTAGAGGAGAGACAAAATCATTATTATCTCATTCAATTAAGATGTCGGGCAGCATAGTCTAGTTGCAATCTAGCTTCAAAGAATTGAAAAAAAATATGAGTGAAAGATTTTTCTCTGCACAAAATGTCAACTCTTAATTTTGTCAGTTTGTTCTTTTATTACCTCTCTTTTAAAACACAGAACTTTTTCTCTTAGCACTTTCTGAGTTACATAAAACACTTTCATAATCTTTACTGTTTCTTTCTTCCCAAGATGGTATTTAAAGTAATACACAAGAATCTGAAATTGCAGCACTGCCTGTGATTAAGACTCAGGGAAATGTATTTTACTTGCTCTGAATGATCTCATATTTAAATAAAAGAACACTTTAAAGAAAAACAAAGCACTTAAAAATGACACATTTCTTTCTCCCTCAGTAATTTTCCACCTTCTAACATCTTAAATAAGGAAAGTTTGCACTTTAGCACAAACTTTCACAGAAAACTAATCAACAAAATGAATGCATTACTAGGATATAACAGCTGAAATTACCACAGCAGGGTGGTTTTGTAGCTATGTTGGTACCTTCATTAGGCAACTCAGGCTGAGCAGGATAATGTGTGTGTATACATGGGTATATCCAGATATAGATTTCATAATGCGAGAGAACGGTGGGCAGAAGAGTGAGCCATAAAAGGACATGAGATTCCAAGGGTGAAAATCCTGTCAAGGCTGTGTTTTGCTGGGATTCCCAAGATGAGATGAATTCCTTTCTGGCTGGGCTGGACTGGCTCTGTGAAGAGGAGTCATGCAGACCTGAATTCTCCCCTCTCTCTGTATCATGTTCTCTCCCATTATACTGTTAAAACCATGTTATTGATAACTTTTGGGTTTTTTCCCAATTTCCCTCTTGTTTACTTCATCTGCCCTACTTCTCGGCTTTTGCTCCAGACACCTATTCTCCAGGTTTTTTTTCACCCATGCTATCACTTTTTCAAGCAATTTCCATTTTTCAATATGTTTTTATAGTAAATCTTCCTGTCTTCTTTTCTTATTTTCATTTTTTTCTAGGTCTTCATGTTCCTTCTCTTTATTTTCTTCCCATTCTCTTTCTTAGTACTACTCTACCCAGGTCTGTTTTACTCTTTCTTCCTAATTTGTCTGGAGTTGAACTTTCTACCCTCAGAGCCTTTTTTTTCTGCTCCCCCACCAGCTTCTGTATAATTTCCAGTCAGTTTTAGCTTTCTTTAGTAATTTCCTTTCTCTGCCTCCTGGGCATGCAAGATAAACTATTCACATTCAGAAGCAGAAAACAAGCAGCAAGCCTACTGAAAAGTCCCTGAGCAAGGCAAGACAAGTAATAGTTATTGCCAGCATCAGCCAAGACTGCAGTAAGGCAGTCTCACAGGGAGCTGAGGATTCAGTCTAGGGCTCCTTGCATGATGCCACCATACTGCCTGTAGTGGGAGAAGACAATAACTTTCCTTTGGGAGAGAAGTGTAGTGTTTAAATAAGAAGGAAACCAAGTTTTTCCTCATCCTTTAGAAAAGACAGCCACCTGGAATCTCAGTATGATGTTTATTCCCTCATACAGAATCTATTTAGAGGGGCAGCATGGGATTACCCCTCTTGACTTAATGACACAGCAGTATTCAGTGATTTGAGTGTCACCTATCTGGTAGTTAACACCTTGCAGTACTGTTGTTTGAGATCTTGCATCAAATTTAGCATGTGTTTTTACAGGAAGACTAGTTTGTGGAGTGCCTGGTGAGATATTTTTCCAATTTGTTTTTCTAAGTTCCACTGGAGTTATTTGGAAAGAATGCAATTGCTCAGGGAAAGGTGGTTGTTTCTTCACTCTCTTCACACATTTTTCTCATTAACTAATGGCTTCCCTACAAAAGATTCTCACATTTTTTCCCAGAGGAAAGGGGACTAATTTGAAGAACTTACTATGTTTATGCTGTGGAATTACTTGAACTTCCCCATCATGTCTGCAAGCAGGATGTTACAATGTGGGGCTTGAAGAAGAAAAGAATTAGTCTGATCTGTGGATAGGTATATCCGAGCTTAATGCCCAAAGAGCTGTCTACATGGGATGTATGAGATATATGAGACAGCAGATGCATGGGAGATTGAAAAAGCTACTTCCAGCAGGAGTGCAATGGGTTTCTGACAAGGCAAAGAGAGCACTTGAGGGTGGGACATCTCCTTTACATCAGTCTCAAAGCCTTGGCTTAGTGTAAGAAATGCTAGGGGTACTCCATTTACAATTTTAGTTTTACAAAGCAGTTAGGTGACTGCTGGTTTTATTTTTTTTTTTTTTATTTGTTTTGTGTTCATTTATGTACAGATGATTATACTTGCTCTTCCTGTCATGTTGGGTTTGCTACCTCAGTAGATGTTGTCTGCCTGAGCCCCTTTCTATATGTAATAGTGATTAGTCTCAGCTCTTTAATACACTGTTAAATCTGTAATGGCAACTGACCATGTTAGTTTCCTAAGGTAAGGTTTGTAAGGTAATGTAAGGTTTGCAAGCATGAGCTTGAAAATATTTCAGAAATTGTTTGGTGGGGGCAGTGGGGAGGGGGTATTTACAGCAAGGACAAATGGCTTTTTGGTATTAATATTTTCATGTAGATGTGCTCATAATTGGCTCTGTAAATATAAATGCCCCTGGTGGAAGAAACTCCTAAGGTCTTAGGAAAATAGTAGTGCTTTCTGCATGTAGAGGATCTACTATATAACCATCTCTTTGAAGGGCGTAAATGTATGCCTCTGTGTTTATAAAATGAATTAAAAACTGGGAAGGAAATTTTTCTGTTGATTTCAACTAACTAACTGTAATGTACATTTATGTTACCACTGGATTATTTCAGAACAGAAAGTTGCTACTGGTGTATAATTTGAAAACACAGGGCTTACATAACTTCATCAGTTAATATAGTTATTGCAACAGCTAATCTTGTTGTCAGGCAGTGTAATTCCTATTTAATTTTTATTTTTCTGTCATATTTTTCCCTTAAATTCCAATGGGAATAATAAATAACACATGAAAAGTCATCAGAAGAAGACAGCCTTTAACCTCAGAAATACAAGTCAGATTGCACTTTTTTTTCAATCACTTCATTAGAAACAGATGACAATATTTTATAAAACAGGCACAAAACAGACACAGAGAAGTGTCTGTTTGTCTACGAGCATAAAGAAATTCTTTGTAAAGAAAGCAGAAAGTCTTTTCTTCAATGCCCATCATATTGTACATATTGACTGACCATTATTTTCATGGTGTTTCCTTCCCATTTAGGAGATTGTCAACTTCAACTGTCGGAAGCTGGTTGCTACAATGCCTCTTTTTGCTAATGCAGACCCAAATTTTGTGACTGCCATGCTAAGCAAACTGCGATTTGAGGTGTTCCAACCTGGAGACTATATTATCCGAGAAGGGGCTGTGGGTAAAAAGATGTATTTCATTCAACATGGTGTTGCTGGTGTCATCACCAAATCCAACAAGGAACTGAAGCTGACAGATGGCTCTTACTTTGGAGGTGAGTAGGAAAAATGAATGGTAACACTGGAGTGAATGCTCTAGAACAAAACATGTTCAGATAACAGACAAATAGAGATTTGAGAATAAGTCTACTAAGCATCTTTTGCCGAGGTAATTCAGACTACATTGAAGGGTAAGCAAAATATTTCTGAATAAGGTATTCAGAGTCTGCTTACTGTTGTGAGGACAGCTGCTAAAGATGCAGAATGACCTTCCAGATTTTTGAAGTTATTTTGAATTAAGAGCACTGTTATTTAACAGACAATATTTAAATAAAAAATCATGATATACAGAGTAATTTTATGCCTTTTTAAAGGTAAAATTGACAGAATTAATTTTTGAAAAAAATACAAGTTTTTTGATCATAAATCTAAAGGTAAAAATCATGTTAACATTTGCAAAATTAGGCAATGGCTAAGAGGGCAGTATTTACATGTGATATTTTTGTATTCATGAATATTTCAGGATGTTATTAGTGCTTTTTCACTGAATTTCATCACACAACAAAGTTTATTCTTCTGGTATATATTATGAGAAATTGGACTCCCTATCTGACTAGGTAGCTCTCTAACAGATATATATTAATAAAAACGAGGCATGGATTTAATCGTAATTAAATTAATCTCATAATCCCAATGAAAATAGTTTTTGTTGAGATGAAGGCATCTGAATATTTATATTTGGATGAAAATTATTTCTCTTTTTACACCTAAAAATTGACCGATATAAAAAAGTTGTTCTTTGTGATTGCAAATTTTCTTTGTGCAATAGAATAGGTGTCTGCTTCTGTAAGCAGCAGCAAGGCTGGTTTTCAGAGGCTGATTGAATATTTGTGTTACTACAACTGCCCATAAGGTTGGTCATTTTATTAATTTTCTGTTGAATTCCATGAATCGTCCCAGAAATGAGCTGAAAACCTTTCTGAAAATGTTCAATTGAAAGCCTAATCAGTGCCATTTAGCTGGTATACAGAGTGGGGAAGCTTAGAAAAGTGAATTGGGCTCAGTGTCTGAATTGGGCTGTAGAGTTACTTAACTAATCCCATTTTAGAATAATACCCTAAAGCAACTCCAACTGATCTGGCCAGCAGACCTTGTCACTCTGCAGTAGCCTCTGCAAGGTGATTTGTATCACCAGTATTTGTAGAAGCACTTTGATAAGGAGGTCTTGTGCTTATCCCACAGGATTATGTAGATGCTGAAGACAGGAGATTAAGCAGAAAGAAAAGGTAAATGCTGAGGATGAAGAAACAGAGCAACCTTAGTCTTGGTCTCCTGTATGCTTAGCAGTGCCCTAGTTTATGAAAATGAGTTTGCAAGAGCCTGCGTGCTGAATCTGGCCATAATACTCCTCTGAACCAGCAGAGGATCAGAGGAGATTGCACATGAAAGTATTTTACATAACTGTCAGCCTGTTGTTGCAGTGCAAACAACTATTTAGCTCATCCTGTTCATCCACTACCCTTCTTAACAGGAATGCAGACAAAAAAATAAGCTACTTGCAATACTGAGACACCACAAGAACTTACTACACTGCATACCAAAGCACTTTTGCTCATCTAAACTGCAGCTGGCATGAGACAGGTGTTGCAAAAGTGGGTGCAAATGCATCCAAAGCTGCTGGGGCAACAGGAAGGTAATAGCTACTGCTGTAGCCTGGAGAGGTGAGGAGAGGAAAAGGAAGGGCAAGTGCACGGGGAGAGAGAACAAGAGGAAGGAAGTGCCCAAAGATCCGAAGTGGTGTGGCTCAGATCTGTTGTAACAAAACACCATATAGCATTGTGAATCTCCAGAAGTGTATTTCAGACTCTGGAGAAGAAAGACCTGTTTGGCTCAGAGAGGTTGTGACAGTGTTCAAGGCCGGGTTGGATTGGGCCCTGAGCAACCTAATCTAGTGAATGGCATCCCAGCCTGTGGCAGAGGGGTTGGAACTAGATGCTCTTTAAGGTCCTTTCCAACCCAAACCATTCTATGATTCTATAATTCTGTGACTGAAAGGAGAGGAAACAAGCTGCTCATCAGATAGCTGTGAATTGAAAAGGTTTGGATCATGAAAAGCAGAAATAATTCTAACATTCTCATCTCTCTGGAGAACACACTCTTTCCCTGAAATGTGTATCACAATCTCAGTAAAGATTCTTAACCAAAGCAAACACAGGAAACACTACACAATAGAAGAACAAGTCTGTGTTCAAATCCTAAAACCCATAATCCCCTTTTTTTGCCTAGTGGAGACATGAAAAATCTGAGGCTGAGGTGCTTTTTAAGAAGATGCAACTTATAAAAATCTATCTGTATAGCTCCCAGGTCTGACACAGTAAATCAGTATCAACACTTTTACTCCCAGAAGCAAGTAAAGGGCACATAGGTAAGAGGGATGTGCCATGCCTAAACAAATCCTTTTTCAATTTTTAAATATCTTATGATTTGAAATTTCCTTGTTCCAGCTCAGAGTTGCTAACTTCTGGATGTCAGGTATGCCCCAGAGATGAGTTACCTGGCGGCCTTGGCTCTGGGGATATTTGGGAGTCCCTGGAGAGCCAGGCTAGCCTCCAGAACACATGGAGGGTTTCACCAGCATGCTGCCTTGCATTTGGAAAACATTTATCAAACTTTTAATATGTAAAGTGTTTGGATATTAATAAAATTTTATCAGTAAAAAACTTAGGTAAAAAAAACTTAGTAGTAAAAATCAACTGTGAAGTTGTGGCAGAACTGGAGATTAGTGTGAAGGCCAAGATTTAAGAATGAAAGCAATGTCACTAATATTTGAATGAAGACTGTTGCACAAGCAAAAGCCTGGCAAACCAAAAGTTACAGTAAAAAAGAGAGGAAATATCTGGAGGTTTGAAGACTGAGATGCTGCTGAACATTTAAATTATCTTGGCTGATCTTTGTTTTCAGTTAAAAAACAGGCTTCCCTTGGATCTGGTCTGATAGGAAACTAGATAAATGTAGCAGTTTGTTGGTAATTCTTCTCAAAAAGATCATGCCTGGATAACCACCAGTGGACTAGATTAATCAGACTACATCTCTGCTGTACATTTTGTGTTGATTTTTGAAGAGCATACAGAGTGGTGACTTTAGAGAGAGCCCACTATAGAA
This sequence comes from Scytalopus superciliaris, assembly GCA_013400415.1. Taxonomy (NCBI): domain Eukaryota; kingdom Metazoa; phylum Chordata; class Aves; order Passeriformes; family Rhinocryptidae; genus Scytalopus; species Scytalopus superciliaris. The sequence goes on from VXBX01009023.1 coordinate 186,489, forward strand.
CTGGACTTGATTACTGTCTGCCTCTTTCCTCACTTGTTTCTCCTTTTGGGAGGGAAGGAGTTAAGTACAAGACTGTAACCACAGAGATATTGGTTATTTTTTTTTCATTGGTATTCCATGAGAAGATCATTCTGTCCTTTAACCTTCATGTGTGTTCATAAATCTAGTCATGTTGAACTTTGTGTGCAGGAGCATTATTTAGCCCAGCAGTGTGTAGGATGCCAATTTTCATCCCAAAAAGGGTTTTTTTTAAAAGACTGCTGGTTGAAGGACATTATCATCCTACCTATCTACTCCAAGTGATAGTAGGAATTTGAAAATAATTTCTGGTAGTGTCCTTTTTCCTGGGCCATATTTCCCCTACCCTCATACCAAATCTCCCTTTGATGGAAGGAATTTGGGAGAAATGCTGACCTGTCTACATTCCATCAGGTCTGGAGTCAACATGTCAAAAAGCAATATTCCCCTATTTATTAGATGCCAAAAATATATTCAGAAAAAGGGTTTGATTTGAGGTTGACTATATTCCTTCAAACTTTTCAGTAATGACCACAAAGAAAATGTTTTAAAGAGAATGCTATAAGCTATGTCTTGAACAGGCATGGACCAGTGGAAGGATTGCTTAATAAAGATTCTGGTCAATGCATTTTCATTTTTCTTTTACTGGCATTTGTAGAAAACTAACTTTTTACTGCCTTACCTTATAATCCCTATCACATATGATATGTTTATGTGACTTTTTATAAAAGGGACAGGATTAGACAAGACAGAATACATGAAACTAATTTTCACTATATTGCACAGTTATATAGTCATTTCTACATCAGTGAAATTATGTAAGACACTGTTACCACTGGAGAATTCCAGGATCTAAATACTTTATAGCTGCTTCTATTGGATTTATTTTTAATTGGGGCATATATAATTTTTCTGAAATGTCTGGATTTTTTATGTCTTACTTCAATTTTCCCCTCTGTTTTCTAAAATGTCTCCTAGTTCCCCATTATTAGGAATGGGATTGTTGCCACTTTCAGCATAGCACAGATGCATCTTTTCTCTTTATGAATACAGGAGAAACTTCTCCTAATGACACAGTTTTCATATGAAGGTAAACAAGGTTGCCCTCAATGGAAATTATCATAGAATGATAGAATCATAGAATGGCTTGGGTTGAAAGGGACCTTTAAGATCATCTAGTTCTGCTCCTCCTGCCATGGTCAGGGACACCTTTCACTACACCAGGTTGCTCATGGTCCTATCCAACCTGACCTTGAACATATCCAGGGATGGGGCATCCTCAACTTCTCTGGGCAACCTGTTCCAGTGCCTTGCCACCCTCACAGTAAAGAACTTTTCCCTTCAGGTGCTAGAAGACCTCAATTACATCACCCTTAATCCTTCTCTTTTCCAGGCTGAACAAACCCAATTCTCTCAGCCTCTTCTCATAGGAGAGATGCTCTAGCCCTCTAATAATCTTGGTGGCCCTCCCCTGGACTCCCTTCAACAGCTCCATGTCTTTCCTGTGCTGAGGGCCCCAGAAGTGGACACTGCACTCCTGGTGGGGCCTCACCAGAGCAGAGTGGAGGGGCAGAATCACCTCCTCAACCTCCTGGCCACGCTGCTTTGGATGCAGCCCAAGAGATAATTGCCTTTCTGGGCAATTGTGCACATTGCTGGGTCATGTCCAGTCTCTCATCCACCAGCACCCCCAAGTCCTTCTCACCAGGGCTGTCTCAATCTGTTCATCCCCCGGCCTTTGTTGATATCAGGGGTTGCCCTGACCCAGGTGCAGCAACTTGCACTTGGTCTTGTTAAACCTCATGAGATTCCCATGGTTCCACTTCTTGAGCTTGTCCAGGTCCCTCTGAATGACATCCTGTCCTTCAGGTGTGTCAACAACACCACTCAGCACTGTATCATCTGGAAAGCTTCTGAGGGTGAAGTCAATCCCTTCATCTATGTCACTAATGGTGTCCCCAGAGGTCAGTGCTGGACCCTGTCCTTTTTAAGATCTTTATTGATGATTTAGGTGAGGAGTCCATCATTAGCAAATTTGCAGATGACACCTAGTTGGGAGGGAGTGTGGACCTGCTGGAGGGCAGGAGAGCTCTGCAGAGGGACCTGGACAGGCTGGATAGGTGGGCTGATTCCAGTGGTATGAGGTTCAACAAGGCCAAGTGCCAGGTCCTGCAGTTTGGTCACAACAACCCCCCCTGCAGCACTGCAGGCTGGGACAGAGTGGCTGGAGAGTGGCCAGGCAGAAAGGGACCTGGGGGTTCTGACTGACAGAAAGATCAACATGAGCCAGCCATGTGCCCAAGAAGGCCAGTGTTATCCTGGCCAGTATCAGGAGCAGTGTGGCCAGCAGGACCTGGGAAGTGATTCTTCCCATGTACTCAGCACTGGTGAGGCCACACCTTGAGTATTGTGTCCAGTTCTGGGCCCCTCAGGTCAGGAAAGATATTGGAGTGCTGGAGCGGGTCCAGAGAAGGGCAAGGAAGCTGGTGAAGGGACTTGAGCACAAGCCTGAAGAGGAGATGCTGAGGGAGCTGGGGTTGTTTAGTCTGGAAAAGAGGAGGCTCAGGGGTGACCTCATCACTGTCCACAACTACCTGCAAGGAGGTTGTGGCCAGGTGGGGGTTGGTCCCTTCTTCCAGGCAACCAGCAATAGGATAAGAGGGCACAGGCTCTGCCAGGGGAGATTTAGGTTGGACATTAGAAAGAAATTCTTATCAGAGAGAGTGATCAGGCATTGGAATGGCCTGCCCAGATAGGTGGGGGATTCACCATCCCTGGGGGTTTCTAAGATGGGATTGGGTGTGGCACTTAGTGCTGTGATCTAGTAAGCACATTGGTGTTGGATCAAGGGTTGGACTTGATGATCTGAGAGGTCTATTCCAACCCAGCTGATTCTATGATTAATGAAGATACTAAACAACATTAGTCCTAATATGGACCCCTGACAGACACCACTTGTCACTGATGTCCATCAGGACTCTGAGCCACTGACCCTCTGGATGCAACCATCCAACCAATTCCTCATCCAAGAAATTATGACCTCCTTCTGCCACTGTAGGGAGAGTAATGTGAATGAAGAAGGTCAGTAGAAAATGAACAGGATGGTCTGGACTATGTTAATACATAGGACAAAAACATAGACAAGAGTGTGGGAAGTGAGGTAGATGCCAACAGAGAGAGCACTCTGTGTGTAGGAGTCAGGCAGTGGTGCAAAGAAATAGGGTACGGAGGAACTGACAGTGCAAGGGAACGTGGTGGGCAAGAGATTGATGGGAAAGGGAGGAAAATGCAAGGGGCAAGCACATGTCTGAACAACCTTCAGAAGATGGAAAAGAGTGGGAACGTGCTTACACCTATCCCTTCTGAACAATAAGTAGGAAAACCTGACCGCACATGTGTTTGCAGCTATATTGAGTTGCAAGCTTGAGATGAACACTTGAATTCAACACTTGAATTCAGCCTTCCTGGGATGGAGAATTAAGAATCAGGAGGAAGGTAAAAAATGCAAGCAATTGTATCTTGAAAATGTTGTGATGGCTAAGTTGTTTAAATTTTTTTGTCTTTTTGTCCATGGTCCTGAGTATCTACTGTTTACAATACTGAAAATGTATAATCTTTGCTAAGTACGCAGTAGGGGACAATGAGAGCTTCTCCCTCTTTTTTCCCCCTCTCTGCCTCAGTGTGTATTATGTGTTTCTCTTTAATACCTTGGTAGTTCAGACTCATTTATGGTATAATCCCAGTAGTAAGTTGTAGGGAGGAAATGGCCAGGTTTCAATCCTACTGAACCTTCTCCTCTCAGTACCAGAGGATTGGATTAGAAATTACTTTTCTTGTGACAAGAGGAATTACTAAACAGATTGTGTATTAATTCTTCATTAGACATAAAATCAATAAAATGCAAAGATTTTGGTATCTTTTGAGATGAAGCACAAGAATATGAGTCTTTTGCTTATAGAGATTAGTTCATTTACCAAGGCTTTACAGAGCAAAATTATTAATGTATCTAATAAGCCTAATACTAATCTAGTTTCCCTTATACCAACATATTGATAGAAACTGCCTCTCTGCTGTGAGACAATTCTGATTTTTGCAGTGGCAAATTGTTTCAAAATTACTCCATCCATAATAATATGTAAGTTGATGATCCAAAGTCTCTCATGATTAATCACAACAAACATGCAGGAGTGTAATAAACTAAAGAGAAGTTTGCTTTAATAAAATGAATCCTTTCCAACAATGTCCTTCCTGTGGCTCTTAAGGCTCCTTCAGTTATCTAGCCCTGCAATTTCTCCTTCTCTTCTGGAAAGGCCTTTTACTCTCCAGTGCCTTGTGACCCTACACTTCTGTGCATACCCCTCAGTCCAGACACAGTCAGCTGGTGTTCCCATGCATTCTGCTACAGACAGCAGTTTCCTGCTTGAGGAACAAAGTTGAAAAGCAGCTTTTTCCCATTTGATAACTCACCTGAGATTGTTACCCCTGCAAATATTAAGTCATGGCTGTCCCAAAACTAGTGCAGAAGAGTTAGATGAGTGGGAGTGGTTTCATGAGGTCCTGTTCTCCTCCTCTGACTTCCAGTGCTCTGGAGTCAGAGGAAGCACTATGGGCATGCAATCCTGATTCAGGTAAGCATGTGCTGAGCTGCCTTGATGCTGAACTGTTGTGTTAGAGTGAGCCTGAGATGCCTGCAGAGGGAAAGAGAAAGGAATAAATCCAGCACTACCCAACCAGTAAGACTCAGCACAGCTTATTCAAAGGAGGCTTTCTGGGAACACGTTCAGGATTCTGCTGTTACTTCATTTGCTGTCTCACTGGTGGACAGAGGACTGATTGTTCGCTGTGGTCTTATTCTGTTCTTGCTATGGTCTCTGGCAAAATTCCTCTCAATCACAAAGGACATAAGATAAGACTTGTCTCCTTGCTATCTTTTCCTTTCTCCATCTGTTTTCACACCTGTGTTTACACAGGCTTCCCTTCATTCAGTAGCCCAGATGTATGTTCCAGGAAACTTAACTCCTTTTCTCCTGGTTTAAATAGATACTGCGTTAGAGCTGAATAAATGATGATATTGCTAGGGAAATCCAAACTGAGTAGGAAGTGTAGGTATATTTTTATTAATTAGGTTTGAGGGTCTTGTGGAGGTTTCATTGCACTTGTAGTTGAGAGTTTCCTAATTCCAGTAGTCAAGTGTGCAATAATTCATGCTACAATAATCATGGATACATTCATTTGTGATGTATCTATTGCAGATCCTCCTCTCCATGGGTTTTTTCCCTGTTTGAAAATCCCCGTGGTATCATGCCACTTGAAGTCAGTAGATAAATCAATTTTTACACTAACTAAAATTCATACTGCTTAAAAATACTTTTTTTCTGTCAACTTCCAAGTGTGTTGAACATGAAGAAATGCATGTGATTTTTAAAAACTCTTTTTATGATGTGTATATGAGTTACATGTGTGAATATGAAAATGTATGGGCCTGTCTCTTGCATTGTAACAAGAAACAAATGCATATTTTATTTTACTTAGTCAAAGGCACATATCACTAACTGTGCTTCATGTCATCATTCATCTAGCAAATTTATGTAGAAATCAGATTCTCATTGCCATCTTCCCAGACAATGTCCCAGAGACATATTGTAGCATCTTTTCTTTTTTTGGTTTATTTTTTATAACAAATAGTTTGTGGAATGCTTTCCATTTTAAATGTTTTATTTTGCTTAAATTATTTAATGCAGTTTTAACATTTACCCTTCTGCACTTGAAATTCTAATAAACTGTATCTTGCATTTACTTCAGCTCGTAGAAAGCCAATTAGACAGAACTTCTTTGACCTACCTATTATTTATGGAGCTTTTCCCCCTTTCGGAACAGTAACTGTCAGTATATTTTAGACCAGTGCAGTGGAAAATAATACCATGGGAAATGTTGAGTCACTTTAGATTATATTTTGCCACTTACTTTTTTTCTGGGTACACTCTAAGTGCTTGCTTTTGATAAAATACTGAGAAGATTTGCATTATAATACCGATTATAAATGGAAAAAATTCCACTGAAGTGCTTTACATATGGACAATATGATATGATATATAATTTTACATTTTGAAAAAATGCTGCATATGGCTACTTCTTATTCAAGGTAGTCGTGGATAGAGTCTTTCAATAGTCATGCTATAATCCAAATAATTAATTATAAGTAGCCTCTCTGAGGTGTAATTATTCATATTCTTAATGGCAAGGGCATAATTAAATGCTTTAAGGGAACAGGATCTCCAGATCTCCATACCAACTTATTTGTAGAACACTATTCAGGTGAAGAGTATAGGAGATTTTTCTAAAAGTATTGTCTGCAAGAGGGCCTAAAAATTAAATGTCTTTTTGGCACAGACTAGTCTGCCATTTTGAGGATACAATTCCTCATGATACTGCATTTCCTTGTTCTGCATTGTGTTGTCCTGTTGACAGCAGTGTTATATGGAAAATACTATTCAGTCAGAAGGACTTCTTGCTATTCAAACACAATATTATTTTTGCAAGTCCAAGAGACTTTTTAGTAAGATAGAATGAAAATAACTTTCTCTGTTATGCTAAAAGATAGAAGTGCATTTGGATTTAGGAGTTTTATTAGTTAGCAAATGTAAATTTAAACTTAACAGTATTCATAACAGTAACACAAGTAATAACTCTTGCAATCTAAAAAATGTAACTAAATTGTAATTCTAATTCTGAAAATTCACGAACAGTATGAATTTTTAAACTATACATAAAATAACTAGACACAAGTGAAACACCTCATAGCATTGCTTTGAAAATCTGAGGTGACCAACATTAGATAAGCCAGAGGAGGACTTTGCAAGTACCTTCAATTTCACACAGTAGAATTTTAACTAAATATTGAGTTTAGATTAAATATTTAATCTAAATATTTAATTCAGAACTGACAGTCTCTGATCATTTTTTAAATTATTTAATGGGGGGAAAAAAGAAGTGCAATATTTTTATAGTCCACTTAAATTCAAGTTGAATAGTTTAATTTATAACTGTTATTGTTTGCCAAACTCAAGATGACAGGAGCATACCCCTGAATACATAAGAAAGTAAGTATCTTTTTTTCAGTAGGGAATAAGCATCCATCTGACCAAAAGTAGGAGTAAATGAATTACACAGAATCACTTTTGGCCTTTGACACAGCCATTATGAAAACTAAATATGTACTTAGGCACATTGACTTACGATCTAAGCTTAATTATTACATTTTGGAAGAAAATAAAATTAGTATCAGTCAAATTATGAGCTTTAGCAAGATAATAAATAGACTATCTAAGTATTTTGCGGTAGAAAGAAGAAAAACATATGGATGCTCTGTTATAAATAGCATTGAAGATAAAATATGTACTTGCATTTCTATTTCATAAAATTACCCTAAGCTTCTGTTCTATCAAACAGAGAGCTTTCTCAGAAGAATTTGAGTTAACACTAAAAAATAGGCAGAATGTAAGAAATTATAGTAAGACTACACGTGGCACTCAGTGCCATGGGCTAGCTGACACAGTGGTGTTCAGTGAAAGGTTGGACTCGATCTCAGAGGTCTTTTCCAACCTAATTGATTCTGTGATTCTGTTACTAGCTTTTGTTTGCTTTAGTCATGAAAACTTGGTCACAGCTATTTTGAGTACCTTCACCCAGAAAAGAGCAAAGACTGGTCAGGATGGAAAACAAAATATCTCTGCTGAGATAACTTGCCACATTTTATAAAGGCAGTTGTGTTCTGACCATGTATATTTGTCCACCTCTCTTGATGTAAAAGTAATTATCACTAACAATCTTTCTGAAAATAATTCAACTCTACTGTCAATATATATTAAGCATATTACATTGAAATACGTTTAATAGTGTATCAGCATTAACTTTATATGAAATAGGACTTAAAAACATAATTATATACAAGTCTTGTCAAAATATACAAAAATCATTAGAAAATGACTGAAAGAATTGCTTATTGCAGCCAAATGTGCCTTGAAAAGTCTTATATGCTCCAAATTTCTTTTTCTACATCAACATTTATTTATACCACAGTAGGTAATATTTTTAAGGCTGTGCCAAGTTTTTTTAATAAACTTCATATGAAAATATTAAGAGGACTGCTCTGACTGTCTCAAAACATCTACTTTAGTTGCATGTTATCACACTGCTTTTTTTCAGAACTATATGCTATAAAGTAATGTATTAAGACTTATTCAAGCAAACAGACTGATTGATTAAAAGCAAGAGTTGCTTCAAGAAACAGGTAACTGGGATAAAAGACACATTTGGAGCTAGGTAAATAAAGGAGTGTACTCTTAGGCTTGTTGGCAAACCCTAAATAAATATTAAATGTTTTTTTTAAAATAAGTATTTCTACATAAATTCTATCAAATTTGGAGTCAGTGAAAGGTAGGCAATTCTTTTCAGATGAATAATTTTTCCCCAAGGAAATTTTTGCTCTCTCCTTTGCTATTTTTATGTTAAATTCAATAAAATATTATCAATTTTAAAATGAACATGCTGAGAACTCACATCTCAGGCTTTTCAGAGACAGAAGTTTCAAATTATTTCAAAGAACTAACCTATGAGGTTTTTTGTTTGTTTAAGTTTTTTTTACTTTCTTCTTGATTTTGGGTTTAATAGGATGACTAGTAAGGGTAAAAGATATCACAAATTACAAAAGATATATTTAAATTAGGTTTAGGTAAATAGTTCCAAAAGGGACAGGAGACTGAAACTGAGATATCAGAGAAGTTGAGTTTAATTCTAATTGGCCATTTTCATTCCCTCTTCAAAACAGTAACCACTCAGTCATGTATCCAGGCCTTCTTTATGAACCAACTGATGAACCCAGATATCTGAAAGCAACTTTACAATTACTGCTGTCACTTTTTAAATTAAGAGATCATTCAGGCAATATCTGCTAAATCAAACTGTCTTGTCTGTAATGTCATATTTAATGTATATAGGATGACAAAAGGTGGAATTTTTGCATGGCTTTCTCTGGGACAGTCCAGATTCAAATCTGGCTGTAAAAGGCAGGAATTTTCTCCATTTTCCTTCCTCCTTAAGTTCTCTCCTTTGCTGCAGAGATGTTCCTGTTGAGCAGTGACTGTAACTTAGAGTTCCTTAAAGGGAAAACTGAATTTTTTAGAACACAGATTATTGAAACTCATTTGGTTAACATAAACTACATTCTGACTAATTGTAAGACCTTGTAGTTATTTTGGTAATTATAAAAGTAGCATATCCCCAGGTTTACCATTCTGTGTACTAATAAGAATATATTGAAAGATAAAAAGTAGGCCTTAAAATGTTAGGAAAAAATATAGATAAATGCAGTTAATGTTTTCCAGAGTTTAATAAAGAAAAACAAAACAGAAATGCAGTGGTGAAGTTAAAAGTAATTTGTTATCATTTGAAACATCTTCTCCCGTTTTCTGTATTGGAGATGCTTTAGTTAACATGGAACTGGGAAATCGCTCCATTTCTGAAAGAATGGGGTGCCTGAAAGCTTACTGATTTTTTTTTTTTTAATTGCTTGAATTTTATATAATCTTTTCCTAAAGAAAAAAAAAAATAACAGCAAAATGTTACTCCTGTTACATGTTGTAAAACTAAGAGCAGAGTGCCGTGTGCTGAAGGTCCCTTCCTGTGCCTGACACACCAAGAAGGTGCCCATTAACTAGTCTCTGCTCAGTGGACAACTTCAATGGCTTGAAGGAAGTAAGGAACTATTGATCTTTGTAACCTGCCAAGTAGCTGTTGTTATGAAGAGTTATGTTAACAAATAAGAATAGCCTAAACCTGGTAGTTCTGGGAAGCTTACTCTGAAGACTTACAAGATGGGTGGATGGAAAGACCATTGGTACATTTAAGTTTTGTCTATGGCAGTGTAGTAACTCATTGTTCTCTATAAAATAAACAATATTCCAGCCCACTGTCCTGTTCCCAGAAAACATTTCAACGTCTGCTAGACTGACTGACCCAAGCCTTTGAATTGCTTTGATTTTCCATCTTTCTTCTGCTGCTGAAAGTAACCAGATGGTCTGAATAACTGCTTGCCCATTTACACAGCAACATATATGCCTACTACAAGATGAAACAAGTTTCCTGCTGAGGAACTGAACCAGTAGTCAGCTGTCCTCAGCTGGAAGGACACCTCATTACATCCTGGAATGTTAAATCTGACAGATGATGGGAAACCTGTTATGACTTTGGAAAGGGACAGAAATGCATAGAAACTGCTAATTATTTTCACTTGCTTTTAATAGGGAGAACATTATATAGCTAAAATACTACTGAATTCATTTATTCATTACTACAAAAAATTATTTCTGTACCTAGTAAACTTGTGCTTTAGTTCTGGTGTTTGTGTCCTTGCAAGACAAAGCTGTGCATACAAGAATTCATGGTATTTTTCTACATGTACTATATACCATCCTAATCTAGGAAATATATTCCATGGAGACAGGACTGCTTTGGTATCCTTGAATGAACAAGCTAACTACTGGACTCATAACTCTTTCCTTTAGCAACATAGTTTATCTGTTGGGGGACACATTTTGTCTGCAAGGCAACTTTTTTTTGGTATTTGAATTTTTGAAGGTTTTAATCTCTACTCAAGTGTTAATGTGACCCATGAAGTTGATTGATTACATCTGAAATATAATACCTATGTAAAATGAACTGACAGTGACCGGACAGGTTAACTGTACTGGATCTCAGAGTAAAGAAGGATTTTTCCTAGGTCTGTGTAAAGTTGAAACAAGAAATTATTGCAAGGGTGGCCAGTCAATACATACCCATCCAGTAAAGACTAAGGAAGCAGTTCAACATCATGCATGGTACTAGTGATGAACCTCTTCCCAGCCCTAGCAGTTATTGAAGAAAAAAGTGGTTAGGAATCACATAGCAACAGGATGAGGGGAAAAATCACCTCCAGTGGCATATGAATACAGTCCACAAGAACAATGAGCCTGGTCTCAGCTGAAACCAAAGCTTTGGCCCTTACAAAAGGCCTACTAGTCCTAATCTTTTAAAATTCATCCTGTGGGCTGTGTCATTCACGTTACCACATTCAGATGTTTCCAAAGTCTTCCTTACTGTTGCCTTACAGGTATGTAGAATTTCCTATCCAGAGTGTTCTGTCAAATTAATGCAGTAACAACCTATGAATTCCCTGTTTTATGAAATACAGATATGGGCAAGCTTCTTTAGAAATTCATGGTATTCAAAAAACTGAACCTGGTGCTCTTGCTGAAATACTGCCATAGAATCACAAAACCACTTAGACTGAAAAGGCATTTAAGATCACTGAGTCCAGCCATTAATCCAGCACTGAGAAGTCAACCCCTAAACCATGTCCAATGTGTATGTGCAACTGGTGATCCGTTTTGATTATTTTAATTATAACCTTCAGAACAAGCTTAGCTTTCAACTTTTAGCATTACACTTTTTAGTCAATGTATTGAAGCAGAAAGTACATTGTATTGGTGCCTCTTCCATATTCTTTTGAGAGCTGTATTGTTCTGCAGGAAAGATCTAACCCTAGCAGAACACAAATTATGATTTTCACAGATGACTTAATTACATTCTTATTAAGTATGGACTGTAAGAACAAATGAATGTTTTTAGCATCACTTGGTGCTTTCAAATAGACACTTTTCATTAGAGCAGTGATTGACATTTATTTCAGAACATTCTAGGGAACAGTTGTCCAAGAGATTAAATAATTAAAGTGAAACTTGCATTAAGAAATGAATTACAGGTTCATTGTAGCCTAATACATAATTATTAATCGGAATTAAAGACATTCTTTTGTTTGGAAAGATAGAAGTATTTGACACCTTGAAAGTGTCAGCATGAAGGCAATGCACCATGCCAAATGCAGATGGGAATATAAGCAATATGCTACCGACACTTTATTTTTATGCTAATGGAGAACGTTGTTTGTCCAAGCTGTTTGAAAATAGTCTGTGCCCTTTGTATTTCACTGCACACTCCTATGTTATTACTGTTTGTATTTCATAGTCTATTTAAATCAACTAACATCAAGGCGAGCATAATTATTGAGGGCACTTGGTGCACTTGATGCCACTAAGACTCACCTTAAGTATATAATGGATATTTTCATTACTTTGTTCTTTTCATGAAAAACAAACACTTTGATTTATTAAATTGAGTACAAATGTTTGATGGGAATATATTTCAATATTCTGTGTTCTTTCTCTCTGGTCCAAGTAAAAGAGATTTCATATATTACGTCTTATTATGCTTGAGAGTCTACTCGAAACAAATAGCTAATAGATGAACACGTACAATTAACAAACACATTAATCTTGTGGCCAGAGTACAAGTCATACTGTTGGTAAGTGTAACAAAGCAATATAGATGATGTATCAGTGGCTATAATACAACTCTAATCAGTCAAGAAACATTGCTGGAAAAACAGCACACGGATATTCATCACATGGTGTTTTTTCTGTGAGAAGCTGTAGTTCATCTTTTGAATGTGGCCATTCAACTGGAGTTGACAACACAAAGCTTCCTTGCTTCCTGAGCAGGCAGGATCCACAATAGCAGTCCTTGATCAGTTTCTTGGCACTTGGGACATTTGTCATATCTTTTCTGACTCATATCTTATCTAACTAGTAGGCTCCATTATGGTAATTAAGAGCCTTCCAAAAAGATATTCTTCAACCAGAAGTTATGAGTTGACAGAGTCTGCAGATTATAGTTTTCCGTGATTTTTTTTCCTGTTCCCCTTACTTGACAAGAGTAATAGAAGATGAAAGAAGGGGAAAAAGCCAATTATATTTGTTGCACTAATATCCATTAATTCCGTGGTCCCCGTGTCCTGTGATGAAATCTAACATTGTCTCTTATGGCTTCTTCCCATCATTCTTGTTTAAGTAATCTAAAATACAGTGGTCAAGATTATTAATGATGAAAATTTTACTTTCTCAATTTTTTTTCTGCACTCTTCAGAATGACTTGGATCCAGAGACAGCATTTATTTGTTTGGGGCATTTGATGTTTTTTAAACCTAAGTACTTTTATTTGTTGATAGTAGCAGAAGACACCTCCTTATGTCTCTAGTATTGTCTGCAGCAATTTTAATTGAAGAAAGCTGAAAATCAAAAGGTGATCATTAGTCACACAGATTTTCCAGATAGTTATCTCTAAATTCAACCATGTATTGTAAAACTTTATTCTTTGTGAGATCTGAAGAATATCTTAGGAAGGAAATGGAGCAGGCAATCACTGCATTTAACTGATGCCTTTGGGCAAAATGTCCTTCTTGCTCTTGTAACTAAAATGCAGATGATTCAGTCTAAGAAGAGGAGGTCAGGGTGAACAAGGAGTTGCAAAAGGGAAGGACTGACCTCTGTTATACCTGGCTGGCTCTTTACAGTATTTCATGAGCATCAAGTTTTGTGAGGGACTTTAGGTCAAGAACTCTTAGAATACCCAGTAGTCTCTGTAAATTCTCCCCAGAGCTGTTGGGGTTTAAGTACATTCTGTGCTAGTACTGGTCCCATGTTAATTTACTTTGATTTATCCACTGTAATTTAAGCATCTTACTCCCTGAGCCTTCAGGGTTATGTGGTATGTGGAAATTCCTCAAGAGGTATGAGATAAAAAAGCATCAAGGTTCTTCACATTCCAGATTAATAAAAAATGTATTTCTTAAAGACATGCACAAAAAAAAATTAAAATAAAAAAAAAGAAATAATTATGTTAACACTTTGTAGAATTGAAGTAAAGTCTAAAGAATTATTTATTTTTGTTAGGGGAGAATATTTGTTTTTCCACATTTGAGAACGATAGTTTGATTCTCAAACTGAACAGGTGATAGACATGAAAGCAGCTTCTTACCTTGTATTTAAATATGAACAAGCATGAATTCCTAGTTCTTGACTGCTGGAACCAGGTAAGGAAACTATCTCTCACCCTATCTAAGCTCAAGAATTCTTGATATTTCTAAGTGGCTTCCTATTCCTCAGCTTGAAAATGGCATCACCTCAAACACTTCTTTCTGCAAATGACTTTTTAATTTTCTGTATTTTAATCTAAATACATAAATAAATATTGTCCTCCATGTTTTGCTGTTACAAGCATGAGACATTGACTTTGGCCTTTATGCAGTAACCCTGTTACTGTGAGTTTTGGAATCAGCAGTCAGAAGTCTGAGGCTGTTTCTTGGAACTCTGCATAAAGCTTTGGTTTCCACTGTTCCAGAACAATGATTTTCTCTTGTAGCCACTTGCAGAGAAAGGTTACTAGACTAATCATATGGATTCCATGTTTTAGCCTAATGAGAGAAAAAGTCTAAAGTCCTAAGTTTGCTCTCGAAATACCTAGGAACATAAACCCCAAGGAAACAAGAAGGCATTTTCATGCTTGAAGTATTTTTTGTTTTAACAGCTCTTGTATTCATATATCATTATATCATGTATTGCATTAGTTTAGTAAATCTAGTAAATGATTAAAGGAATTAGTCCTCTATGGCAGCTGTATATTTAAAAGAAAATCAATAGAATGACTTGGGTTAATTCAGCACTTGGGTTAATCAAAGTCAGGGAGTTGTGTCTGACAGCTGATGGATCATTTCTTGTAACTTGAAGCCTTGATAAAATCAGAGTTCAGACTGAGAAAACCAGAAAAACAGAGCTCTTAAAGGCCATGAGTTATTTTTTCAGGGTACCAAAAGTGAAATCAAACACCTTCAGAATTGCTCCTGCAACCTTGTGTAAACAGCAATAGAAAAATTACCACTGAGTACAGAATTATTACTTGTTAGCACTGAGTCGATTTCTAACTTCTAAGTTTCACATGGTTCACTAACTTCATTTCCTGTGTGTGTTGAATTTTTCTCTCCACACAGAGATTTGCCTTTTGACCAAGGGCCGTCGGACTGCCAGTGTAAGAGCAGACACGTACTGTCGCCTGTATTCCCTCTCAGTGGACAACTTCAATGAGGTCCTGGAAGAATATCCCATGATGAGAAGGGCCTTTGAGACTGTGGCAATTGATAGACTTGACAGGATAGGTATTTATTTTTTTTTTCTATATGATTAATTCCTAAAACTTTTCTGCATTTTTGTTTCCTTGAATTGCATGATAAAATGCCCCTCTTAAAAATGAAAACCTCTCTCAAAAGTTTTGTTTGTTACACTGCAGTAAATGTTTTGTTGATCTATAAATAACACGCATGCTGACAAGACATTTTGCAATCTTACTTTTAAATAATAAAACCCACCAAGTTTTAGAAAGCTCTCATACTCCTCAGAGGATTATATTTCATAGTTTAATTATCATTAGTATTATTTATTAATCCTGTAGATTTCTTTTGCTGCCTTCAGCACTTGACAGGATTTATGCTGTTTCATGAGCAGTAGATGACATTTTCCTAAATAAATTGCTTACAGATGACATCTATAATGCTGGGAAGAGCTGAAGCCTCTCAGCACTCACAAAACCCTTGTTTGTTGAAGTGAATTAATCCTTTGCAGTAAGGCTCTCATTTTCCTCACAACATGGGCACTGCTAGCCTTGATGGCTGCACACTGGCATTGCTCAGGTCTGCTTGCTATCAGAAAAGCACACCAGCAATATCCAAGTGAAAGACAGGAGGGTATGGTGGATTATCAAAACGGGGGATGTGAAATTGTTGTGCATCCCAATATTTTGGACCTCTCTAACAGGACATACCAGACAAATTGTATGGTCTTTGGTCAGGAGAATTGCACTCTGGTCATCATTATTAGCAGTGGGTTTAAAATGGAGCTATGCAAAAAACTTGAAACTTCACAAGAAAATTCCGCTGTAAGGATTTCTCCACATCATTCTTTCTAAATAGTTTGCTTGTTATTTCTTCAAAATTAAACCATAAAGACTTGCCTGTTCTAAACTGAAGATGTGATTTAGAGAAAAGCATTTTCTTCTTTAATGTACTAAAAGAATTGAAATACAGGTAATACAGGTTTCTAATTTTAATAGAACTGTTTTAATATTCTGCAGACTGTGAGCACTCAATGCATTAAACTCTTATAGTTTGTCTCTCAAGACTCACTGGAAATGTAGTCTAAGTAATATGTGCTTGAATAATATTATCAGTAAAGTCCAGTCCACTCAGAGTAGCAATCCCATCTGAAGTGCAATGTTTTATCAAAAA
>VXBX01009023.1:208442-219841 GCA_013400415.1 Scytalopus superciliaris
TCTGTACAAGATGAAATGTATTAATGAAAAAGGTTGGATCTTACTGCTGCTGGGAAGACTATAGATCTGGTTCTTACAATAACTGTATGATCAGGGATGAGATAGATTTTTTCTTTTGTCTTTGCTCAAAGCCATAAATAAACAAATATAAAAGATTATTAATAAATTGAAGAAAATATATAAAAAATAAAACCACGAATATTTTTTTGTTCAAATATCATTATAACTGAGCAAGTTTTGCTTCACCATGAAGGAATTGTTTGCTTATCTCTTTTCTTTATTCTGAGCCCAGAAATGATATGTACTAAGTATGGGGAGGTGGAGAAAAAAACTGCCTGAGTAATTATGTGCACTCCTGAAAGAAGGNAATTCCTAAGTGATGTTTCCTCTGCAGATTAGAGACATTAGTTTCCCTACAAAATTCCCATTTAAGCCATTACCATTTATAGGTAATATTTTTAAGTACAAATATTTGAAAATGAAGTTTGTTTTTGTATAAAATACTAAATACCCTGGTAGAAAATCCCAAAAAGGTTTTAGTGTAACTTAAAGAAACTGTATTCTATCATATTTTCACTTTTTCTGAATGTGCCAATCCCAGATCATGTACCTCTGAACTTGTGTATAATAGTTGAGATTTCAGGGTAACATTGATGTGGAAGTAATGTTCATTAACTACGTTTCAGAACATTATAAATTAAAAAGCATAGTGCATTCTAAGCAATGGCACATTATGTGTTTTACATTAACTTCAGTACGGTCAATAGAGTCCTAGATTGATAAACTGATTTTAGCAAGCATGAGTAGTTTTGCACCCTAGAGTGTATTGTGAATTCCTTTTGCTAGTATTTAAGTTTGGTTTTTTACTTTACATTACTAAGATACAGCTCCAGTCCAATGGTAGTCAATGAAGTGACTTTCAAAAATACCAGCATTGCACTAGAAAAATCTTCTTTAGCAGCAAAATTCGGTCCTCCTGTCTATGTTTGACCACTGCTCAGAGTACACTTTGCTGTTTGGTCCAGTCTTATTATTTCATACATGTTTCTGTGCAGAACCAAAAGAAACAAAGTATTGTTTGAAAGTGATATGTCATGTCACTGTGTATGGTATTGACATGTATCTGCACACCAGTTTATATATTTTTTAAAACTCTCTGTTTCTAATATCTGTATCTACCTCAGCTTACTTCCTCCCTTACCATGGACTGGAACCAAAGTAAATTTTATTTTAAATAGCAAACTTTCATTTTTTTGATGCATGTCAATAAGATTTAAGCTTAATATTTCTATTTTCAAAATTTATTCATGAGTTCTCACACTGACTTTAGTATTTCTATATCTGTGCATTCTTTTCTACTCTATAGATGTTATTGTCCAGTGAAGAAAAACATTTTATTTTAAAAATAAGGTGTTACATTTTTAAATGAACATACAGTTCAGCTGCTCTGGGAACATGCAGTGATGTTAGTAAATTTCTGCTGTTCGAAATTCCTCAGTTCACACAAAAAAAATGTTACAATATAGGAACAGAAAGTGTTTGCTTATTAATCACGGGTTTGAGCTACAAGCATTATCTGAACACATAAGAACTGGGTGTGCAAATTTATTTGCTTAGTGGATTTTTTGTTTTAGTGGCCTTTCCACTCCTTCCTTTTTCTTTTTAAGCAGGGAAGAGTAAGAGCATTAATATTGCCCTAGACCCTGTTCTATGAGAAATACCTGCTGTGAGTCTTGAAGTGATACATTTTGCACCAACAATCATGACCCAGTGCTCCTTTACTTGCTTGGCTGTGAATCACCACCTTGAACTGGCCCAGTGGAGCCCATGCAGATGGCATAGTTTCTGGTCCACAGTTACCTTTTCCTCACCTCAGTGAAGACATGTAGTATCTCAAAATGCAGCATCTTAATTTGTGGTAGCCCTGACTTTTTCAGGTCAAGATACAGGAACATTAGAAAAACAGTGATAGTAGCCATGCAGAGCATCCAAATAAATGAATTGATTTTAAATCTATGTGTGTATCTTCCATACACATTTTCTAAATACTGTTATGTGGATGTGCACTGGGTTTAAAAGTATTTCAGTAGTGAGAATGGAAAACACATTTGCCAGTTTCATTAGATGGTTTAAGAGGTATACCAGGCCACGTGGTCCTTGGCCTATGAACTGATGGACTCAAGCACACATTTGAACTGAAACTAAACTTTCCTCCATCCTTGAAACTGTTGCTGTTGTATGATGTTGTTTCACCTGCTCACAAAAGATACAGTATTTTTTACCATTCTCAAGTTTTACATGTCAGATTTAGAATCTGGTTCCCCCCTATGCTCTGCTTTGAAGAGAGCGTGCAGTATTGAGTTAGTTCTTGTTGAAATGTATTTGGCAAGTTTGGATCAAGCAGAACTACAGTGCAAAAGAGAAGAGGTCTAAAACCATATTGTCAATCAGTCCAAACAAGCCTGTTCACTAAAGGGAAGCAGGTACTTGAACGATTTCTCTGGACAGTCAGCAGGCCCACTGAAGGCACTCTGATACTTAAACGATGGGTCTCAACAAACCCAAGGTTCAACCTGAAAATGTGTCTCCGATGTCAGCTGCCTGTGGACTTTACAGGTACTTAAAAGTTTGAATAGACACAGGCCATAATTTCTTTAGCATTAGCAAAGCATCTTGTCTGTCTTCTATTTAATGACTACTCCATTCTTTATAGATTCCATTTTACACTTGACATCACAAAATCTGAGAGGTTCCCTGGGTGGTACATGGAGTATACCACCACTACTTTTGCATGTACTTACATACCTTTTCTTCAGAAAGCAAAATATGTGCAGTCTGTGTTTTGTTTTGTTGCTGCAGTGCAGAGGTTTTAAATGAAAATAACTGGTTTTGAAGTAAGAAAATTTATCAGAGAACAATAACTGCAGATCTCAGATCTTTTAGGCCAGGCTCTTCTTGTATTGGATTTTTTATTTCTCTGCAAAGTCAATATTAATAATGGGTTTGCTGTGCTTGTTACACCAGAGGTGTAGTCTGCATTTTTGAGGAGATGCCTGCAGTGTTTTATAGCAATTAGCTTTTTCTAAGCACTGAGAGATTAACATCCAATTATATCGGTTCTTCTAGTCCAGCCAAGAGGCAGTGGGAGAAATAACTGATGCCAGATCATTGTCCACTGCAACAGGAAATCTAGGTAAAGAGGGGTGATCACCAGCAATATTAGAGGTGCTCTTAAAAGAACTAGAAGTATTTCTAAATAGAACCTGGATTGATCAATTCCTATCTGAACCCTCTAAGATAAAGTACATTGTACTATGATTGCAAACTTTGCTTTTCTTAAATCTTGCAGTCAAGACCCTTTTTGCCTGTGATTTGTTTTCATCCTATGCTAAATCATCTTGTCAAGAGAAATGTGTACCAATATTTGAAGGCAGTGCTATATGTCAACTGTATTTCAGTCTAGCTGATTCCTATATTGATATTCAACAAAGATTAAGAAATATTTTTAAAAGAAAAGGAAAGGAAACTAATAAATAAACAAACAAAAAAAAGCACCCCAACCAAATGACAAAGTGCACTGTGTGCATTTTACCAGCTGGTATTATGCTAATGCCTTCCTCCAGGAAGGACTCAAGTGATTTGAATGATGCACTTGGACCTTTGATATTATATCACAGATAGGAGTGCCCTGGGCAGAAATGGTGAATGCCGTGGAAAGAATCAAGAGAACAGTTTTGACATCTCCTTTTTTTTTTTCTCCAGTAGCAAGAAGTTGTTCATCAGATCCACCAGACAAATCAGATTATAGATGGAATAGCTCAAGGCTTTTGCTTTTGTTCATATCTGTTTTGCACGACAAAAAGGTGTGGACACAATTCAGAATTCCTACTCAAAATCTTGATTGAAGTAAAGCAAACAAATAAAATTTTTTTATGGACCATATGCTAATCTTAGGTCAACTACCACATAAAATCAGAAAACACCACTGCATGCATGACTTAAGGTGGTATGTGTCTTTAAACACTGTATAATTTACTCTGTGGGTTAGACCAAAAATAGCATCTAAGCCAGAAAGTGAAAAACTGCATCTCTGGGCTTTTAATCCCCTGTTTTGTTTGTATATGTTTAAATGTCCCAAAATAACAAATCTAAATCAAAAAAAAAAAAAAAAAAAACTTTGCAANAAAAAAAAAAAAAAAAAAAAAAAAAGACTTTGCAAATCCCTTAGGTTTTGGTCATCTATGAATAAGTACTCCAGCTGGGATTCTGTGTTCTATGAGAGGTGTCACATATGACATCTCTCAGATTTGGAGTTTGAGAAGATGAATATACCTTTATTTTCCTGCTCAGGTCTATGATAGTCAAGTGTTCTGTGAAACAGGAGTCATGTTTTTAACTGGTCTTTTGTCATTGGTTTTATAGCTTGCTAAGAAAAAAAGTGTTGGCATTGTTAATAACTGGCAAAAACTGACATATCTGGGGTAAACTTCCATAGTGTAGGCAGTGTTATTACAGCAGACAGCACTGAGCACAGAGCGCCATATGTCATGGTCCTGGTTACACTGACTGTTTCAAGTCCATGATTGTCAATGAGGTCATGTATTGTTTATTGCTGCACTCTGCTGGGGCTCTTAGCCTCTCCCTAATACTCTCATGCAAGACAGAGATATGACTATCTGGAACACAGAGAAGTTGTTTTGTCTTCTAGAACAGTTTTTTCATCATCTGTGATAGGTGATAAAATTTATTGTATCAGCTGGAATGATTGTTTTCTGGATTTGTTCTTTTTTCTTTTTTATTTCTCATGTGTTTAGAGGAGCTTCTCAGCAGTAATGGGAAATACTGATGTCATTGCCCAAGTGCAGTGAAAAGAGCAAAAGTGACAATAACAATGAGTAGAAGAAAGGCAATGAGAATTGCCAGAGGCAGAAAAAAATTATTTCCTTGAAATAAGACATTTGTGTGGAGATTCCCTGAAGGACATGAAAGGGATAGGGGAGAAAAGATGACAACATGTCATGTCCTATTTAAGGCTGCCAGGCAGCTCTGTCATGAGGGTAGCGATAAAGCAGGAGGAGCTGGAGAAATCAATCCCTCTTACTTCTGTCACAAATACAGGACTTCTTTTAGGCAATTTATTTTGTTTACTGTGAGAACTGAAAGTTGATAGACCCACTTTGCTGGATGCTTCTTTTAAAATGAGAGATGAGCTTTCTAGAAGAAGGGTGTAAGGAAAATCACAAAACTGATGGGTATTCTGAGCACTTCATGCCACTGATCCCATCCATCCTTCTAGCCTCTTTTGTATATTGAAAAATGCTATAGTAATTTATTTTTTTTTCTTGTTATAATAGCATTTCAGTCTGTGTGTAACTATTACTTTTATAAATATTGGGAAATGTGCTCAAGATTTGTCAACACTGCAAATTTAACTTCAAAATAGTCTGAAGCACTCTTACTGTGATCCAGTCCAAATAACTTATATGGAAACCACAAGAAATGTTACTGATCAGGGCTTAGTGGAGGCTGGGACAGAGCATAACTAGCATAGAAGATTTCCATTTATGTTTCTTCCAAAGATTTATTATAACTTAGATCCTGCACATCCCCCTATCTTCCTTATTTGCTGTGGCTTATCTCCCATTTCTTTTTTTGCACATCCTGTAAGTCATTTGTTGGCTTCTGGGAGTGAAGCCAGAACTGTGCTGGTGGTGAAAGTCAACAAATCATGACAGTACCCCACTAAACTATGATAAATCTGTCTTTGGCAGCCAGAGACTATAATCAGGAAAGGTTACTTGCTTGCTTCATGGTATGTCCTGCAAATGTTAGGTTTAAAGAGAGGCATGCATTATTTTGAAATCCATCTAGAAGAAAATCCAGAACATGATTGATTTATATCTGTTTATACATTGTTTTAACATTACAGTTGTGGAAAAGCAAATTCATTACAGATAATAACAGCAAGTCTAGAATAAATAAATATACTGCCCAGTATGCTTATCACCATACAACAAGTGAGTTTTGGGAGGAAAAGAGATGTAATTCATTTAACCATTAACATCTAAAAACACTCATCATGTACATTTGTTGAAAGTTTGTTGGTACTAGCACCTTGAAGATAATGCCCTTACAGCAAAATGATGGAAAGCTATTCAGTAATGTATAAATAAATAAATAAAATTATAAAGGCCATAACAAAACTGTTATCTACATGTATCTAAATCTTGTGCAGACAACAGTGCAGCCCAGACTTCTGTACCTTGAATCTAAAGAATTCATATTGGGCATTAAGTTGTTTACAATCATTTATAGTCTCCAGCCATTGCTAAGTGCATGCAATAACATCAGTAACTGATGGGACAGTTTTTCAGCCAGCAGAAGAATGTTGGAAATCAAAACTATTGTTTTTAAACTTTAGGTTCAGGAAAGTGATTTAGCCAAAAGTATTTCCTGATCTTAAACTGTTAACCACTTAGGAAAATATTAAATATAATACTTCAGCCATTTTATTTTGGATTTTTCAGCAAGTAGAATCCTTGTTTAGATAATATATAAAGTTTATACCATATAGTAGGATTAAAGTTCTATCAGTAGGCATAGTTTTGATTATCACCTTGATTTCTTATATTTCATGTTGACACTGGAGAAGAGTGTGGGAGTCCAACAGAAAAAAATCCTAGCCTAATAGAACTGAACTAAGAATAGAAGTAGAGCAATTTGTAGTCTTCCAAAGTCCAGCTTAAANCATATGCCATTTACAGTGATTATCTGCCTTTTAAGGCAGTTTAAATGATGTGTACAAGCATTTGCATGGGTTGTTTTCTGGTGCACACTCCAATTGTCAGTTAGAAACTAGCAGCATCCGTCTGGCATCACCCTTCAGGCCAATACTGTTTAATGTCTTTATAACACTCATGGTGGGACAACATGCGCTTTCAGCAAGTTTGCCAACACCTCCAGTTGACAGAAGGCAGGCAGAGTGGGGAAAAAGTTAATAAACTGGAGGACAAGGGTGTGCACTGGGCCCTCAACAGGCTGGAGAAATGGCTAATACTGATCTTACGAGGTTCAACAGAAGCAAGTACAAAGTTTTACATCTGGCACAGAATAGCCCTGTTCAACATTGCAGTCTGAGGAATAGCTTTGTAGAAAACAATTTTGCAGCAGAGCTTGGGGCATGGGGGTCCTGTGGTGAGCTTGAGCTGAGGTTTTACTCTGGCAGCAAAGGCAGCACTTGGTGTGCTGGGCTGTATTAGCAAGACAGCAGCCAGCAGGCTGAGGCAACTGTTCTTTTCCCTCAATGTAGCACTTGTGGAACTGAATCAGGAGTATTATGTCCAATTTTGGGCTCTCCAATACTGAAAAACTGTTGAAAAACTGGAACAAGTCCAGCAAAGGATAAGCAAGATATCTGGGTGTATGGACAAGGAGGGGCTGAACAACCTGAACTTGTTTAGCCTAGAGATGAAGTGGTAGGTCTTAGGGAGGCCTTATTACCTGATCAGAGGATACAGATGGGGTCGAAACAGACTCCTCTCACTGACGTGCAGCAAAGGCTGAGAGGTAATAAATATAAGTTGGAACATATGAAGTTCCAAATAGCTATCAAGGAAAAATGTTTTTAACTAATAGGGCACACAAACATTGCACCACAAGCTGAGTGAGGCTGTAGCATCTCCATCACTGGATGTGTTCAAAGCTAAACTGGACACTTCCATGAAGAACCTGATCTAACTAGATGTGTTTTGAGCAAGCTGTTGTACTGGATAGACCCCAGAGATCACATTCAACTTAAATTTTTCCATGATTTTATGATTGCAATGTCACCACCTGGGTCCACCACTCCTACCCCCTCAGCACCAGCCAAGTTTTCTGAACATGGTTGTATCCAAAGGTATTTGGCAAGAGCCAAAGCCACTGCTACTTTGTTATTAATATGGAGACCTTTTCTGGCATGGGAAGCAGCCCTTGTACAAGGAGCTTCTGGAGAAGTGGAGTCCCATAAAATCAGTTCTCTAGTTAAAAGAGAGGGATAAAGAGAAGGACACAGAGGAGTGGAGAAAAGGCAATAAAATGTCTCAGGTAATAGGGTGTCCTTCTTGCTGGAAAATCCTTAAGTAAAACTGCCAATTCTTTCCTCAGGCAGTGTTATTTCTGCATGCACTCAAGCCACTTCTGTTCACTCAACTGACAAGCATCTTTACTATCTCTCACACTTAACACTGTGGTGCCAGCAGGCTGGGCTGCATTCCCTTCTGTCTCCTGCTATAAACCAGAACAAAAACTGTCAGGAAACTTATAGTTTTACAGCCAAAACTCAGTTGTTGTTTGCAGCAGCAATGCAACAGGCAAAATTAAAGCTGAAAGGAAGATCTTTCTTATGCATCAGTGTGGATTATAGCCCAGCATCCTCATCTGTAATACATAAACCAGGATATATTTGTTTTGTATGCGGTGTCACTGTACATAAGTTGAACATGGCCCTACATGTTTGCTCTGTATTGAAGGAAAATAAGGGTTTTTTTCAGTTATCAATTTTGTTCATTGCACACACACAAAATCAAACTCATTTTTTGTGTGTACAATGACTTCAATGGAAAATTGAAAGTAAGAAGGAGAACTAATACCTATAA
Organism: Scytalopus superciliaris; assembly: GCA_013400415.1. Classification (NCBI taxonomy): domain Eukaryota; kingdom Metazoa; phylum Chordata; class Aves; order Passeriformes; family Rhinocryptidae; genus Scytalopus; species Scytalopus superciliaris. The sequence goes on from VXBX01009023.1 coordinate 217,079, forward strand.
AGGCTGTTATGTGAGGTGACACAGCTGGTTCTGTGCTACTTCCAGACATGCTTAAACTGTGTGACAGCAATTGCTCTTCATTCAGGAAGTGGTTTCAATTAAGCTTCAAAAAGATGATTGTCAACTTTGTTTCATTTTTGAGGATAAAGAGATGCTTTCTGGTTGAAATCGGAGCACTAGAGAGGTCTCTCTACCTTTTTTGGCTGAGTGACATCCTACAAGTTTCCACAAGCCAAAGTCACCTTAAGTTACTGAGATTTTTATATTATTTCAGAGGACAGACTTAAGGCATTTTGAAACATTTTCTTCCAGTTCTCAGACCTTGCATCCAGAAGCATATACAGTAGTTAACATCTGAGCTGGCTAAGAAAAGTCCCATAGAGGAGCTGATGCTCAATACAGTTGCAGACTGTTCTTAACAGAATCTTATTTAATTTGTATTTTAAATATTAACATGAAGTAATGGTATACTGCATACTGCTACAAGCTTATTATTATTAATTTCAAGTTTGGTGGTAGACTCTCTGTGTTAAATGAGGTTTTAGTCTTTTTTAGGTACATGCTGCAAAATTCAAGCCTTTTTGCTCAGTTAGTTACTGAGCAGATAACCATGGTAACAATATGACCATTTTAACTTTGCTTGTCAGTGAATCTAAATATCCAGGTACATACTCCACTGCTGTTGAGAGTCATCTCTGAATCATTAGGCTGTAAGTGAAGATTTCTGCAAGTAGTCCCTATTACAAGAAACTTCTACTTTTCTTTTTGCTTCCGTACCATACTCAGAAATAAGGATTCAAATGAATCATCTTTCTGAAGATGATGCCTAAGCCAAAAGGAACACAGTGGAATATTCTTATCCCAAGGGAAGCTTTCTGGACATGTTTTTGGAAGAGGAAAAGAACCCAACTTGTGCTTTGAAAAAATGTCATTTACAGTCATTGAGACACATAAGATGCAGAGCTTTAAACAGCTGAGTTTTTCCAGTCACTTCTTTTTAAAGGAAAACTGCTTTTCCAAGAATGATGTTTTTTTCCCAGTTAATTATATCTTGGACTGTGTGGAACCTGTATTTATCATAGAACATAAACCATTGGAAAGTGTGGCATTATGCTCTGTGGTACCATGTAGGAATTCCTTATTTCAAAGAATGCACGATGGTCAGCTTCCTTTATTCTTTCAAGGAATAATTTAAGAAAGTCTGAAAAATAAAATACCAATCTATGCATCTGCTACCTCCACTCTCTTACAATTTCTTTTTCCATGCTTCCCTGCCTTGGCATCCTTGCATTAATTTCTGTTGCATTGTAATAATGTCCTCTTTTATTGCTTCTAATTGCTTTATTTAAAAAAAAGAAAAAAAAAAACAAAACAACAAAACAAACACATTCTTTTGGTTATTAAGTTCTTTTTTCTTTACAATTAATGGAGATTTACTTTACTTAAGGCTAGCCTTAAAGATAATTTGCAAGCCCTTGTAATTAATTAAAGTGTAAAAGTCAATATGACAATTTTGTTCATTGCTATCAGGTTTACTGATGCTACTTAGCCTTAAATACATTGCCAGAGGACTGATGCTGAAACAGAGACATCTTAATAGCTCTGCTGGCCCATGTGCAGATGATCAGTATCTACACTTAAGTTCAAGAAGAAAATCCAATTGCATTAACTGATGATGTACAAGAAATTTTTCCTGTGACGTGAGAGCTGTTTTGCAATTTTTGCTTCTCTATTTTCTATCATATGCAAGGGGATGAAAGGAAGTCCTGTGGAATAGACTGTTATAGGGACTGAGACTGTTGACTGAAATGTAAATGTGTTTTCCCAGATAAGTGTTCTAAGTGGGAAAGATACAGTTTCAATCTATACAGTCTACAAAATGCTCATCCTATGAGTGAAATGAACAACTCTGCTTACAGTAGAGTTTTGCTGATCAATGTTTTTGTCGAGGAGGGATCCTGCAGCTTAGGGACTTCATATATCTCTGTTGCAGCTGTGTCAGCAGAACACTGTAGTGCAAGCTCAAGAAACAGGTGTTATAGGCAACATCAGTGACTGCATTTGAATTCAGTGTCAACCATTTGAAGAAACTTTCCAGCAGAAAGTATTTTCTGACCCAATCTGTGATCTGAAGATGTGCATAGTCTGTTTCCGAAAAAAGAATCCAGAGCTTTATTTTAATCTGGCCCAGAAATCTTTAAAAGTCATATACAGCTTTGTAAAGAAATTGAAATAATTATATAAACCCATCTCACAGTGTTTGTGACAGTGGCTGTGTTCATTCTAGGTGAAATAGAAGTCAAGCCATGAATTAATTACATATCAGGCACAGTTCATAGCAGTGACAGAATAGTTCAGTGTTGAAAAGGCAGTGTCAGCAAAGACCTGTTAGTGCAATGGAAACTGAGAAGTTGGGTGTGATTAGCTCAGAAAAGATTGCTGTCCTTTCTCTTAATTGCCCTCTCTGTAAATTAGAGATGGATTATATCTTCAAAGTTTTTTGTAGCATCATTGAAGTCTTGTTAGAGGAGCAAGTATGGGCATGGGCTGTAGTGATATGATAGACAGCATTTAGCTTTAGGATTTCTGAAACTGGAAAGACCTGAGCTGAAATGAGGTACTTAAATTTATTTTCAGTTCTTAGTAAGTTTTTATTCCTCTTTAAAATAGTAATAGAAGAACAAAGTTGATTATTGCCTTACTCAAGAAAACTCCAGGAAGTGGCATGAATTTTATTTTATTCATATCAAAGTCATTCCTTTT
>VXBX01009023.1:219851-251797 GCA_013400415.1 Scytalopus superciliaris
TGCTTTTGGGAGTTTAGAACAGTGCCAAAAGCATACAGTGTGCTCTGTTACTTCTGTAAAACCTTTCTTTATGTTGAGAAAATATTTTATTAATTGATCATCTTAAAATTAATTCAGAAATATAGAGTCAGTTGTCTCAAAATAGAGTTTTCTTTAAATGTGTGGGAAAGTATAGGTTATGCATTACACAACCCTAGAAATTAAAGAAGAGCGCTGCTGAGATGCTTGCATTTTTTTTAATGGTAAGGAGTTGAAAGTAATCTTCTTTTTACCCATTAGATTTACTTTTCTCCTGGATCTCTTTACTGCTTAGGGAATTTTATCCTTAATTCATCTTATTGGAAGAACATTGTAAAGCATCACAGATCTGATGATTAAAAAAAAGACTCCATATAACATTCATCATGCACTTCTTTCTATACAATTTCTATTTTGCTAACATCTTCTTTGCCTTACAGGTAACAATATTTTCCTGACTAGTCCGCATAACGAAGATGTTAACGATTTCTGACCAGTTCTCAGAATAATTTGGGAGTCAAGGAAATTTCACTAACCTCAATTTACAGTTGGACAGCAGAGCAACAGAACTGCCAGAGTCAGGAGTCAAACCATCTTTGCTTTTGTGCCCCAAGTTCAGGCTGCCTCAGACAGTGCATGCAGCTTGCACTGTTAGTCTCTCTAACATGTGTCACACACCTCCTCAGAACTCAAGCTGTTGTTCAACACACACTAAGTCCAAGGGATGTAGGTCCTGAATATTGTTCTGTCTGTTGCAGTGGTGATATATAAAGCCTCAGAGATGCAAAATACGGATAAAGTTGGAGTCTTTTACACAGAATGAAGTCCTCTGAGGAGCAAAGTAATGGCTTTGTAAACCACTTGAATTTTAAGTCACCAGGCTTCACTATAACACAATATAGGAAAGAATAACTCATTGCCAATGCAAATAATTTCCAGGGCCTGTTATAACATGCTGTTTAAATGCAGACAGAATTATCTTTGTGGATATAGCTGTACACAACTAATCAAACTGAGGTTCAGATAACTGGACAGGTTATGTTAGAAAATTCAGGACCAGATGTCAGTTGGGTACAACTCATACCCTGTGTTTTGTGGTGTAATGCTAAGTGGAAAGAATATCTTTCAATGTTCTTCCAGAATACATGGACCTGACTGAAGCAGTAAAACAACCCTCCTCAGGCACATTTAGACACTGAACTCCATTGAAAATTGGATCAAAATACGTGGAATCTGAGAAAACTAGGAGATAATATTTTCTTTTCTTTGACATTAACTTGGCTGCTTGAAGACCAAGATCCCTTTTCAGAGTTTCCTTGTTAACCAGAGAATTTATCAACTATATTAAAGATCTAGCTAGATGAAAGGAAAGCACATGAGCAAAGTATAGGGAAAACTCTCATTGCCTTTCAGCTGCTTGAGCCACTTCACACCAGTGCTCAGTTGTGTCACTTGTTGGTTGTGTGCCTCTGCCATAGTGTTAGGCTACCTACCAAGGGCACAGACAAGCAAATCCCCTGTAGATTTAAACCACTATGTCAAAACTATCACACATATGTTGCTTCACTTCCACATCTTGGTTTTACAGTTCCCATTTTAGGTCACACTCTGCAAGACATTTTGGCAAAGAGTAAGGTAAAAAGTGTTAGTTCAACAAGAGTGAGTAGTTGCTCAGAAAACTGTTAAGTAATTACTTAAGGAAGCCCTCCAATAAATAACAAACTTAAATGCTCAGTCAAAACCTTTTTTTATCTTGAATCTTCCAAGAGAATTAGTGCCAACTGAATATGTCTTGATTTTATACCTAAATGGATGCCTTTTTGATTCAAACAACCTAAGAAAATGCGAAGCACATAGTTAATGGAAGTTCTTATAAAAATTTTATACAAACAGCAATGTCCCATGGTATTTGTTATAGTTGTCTTACTCTGGTACAGTGTTATCAGTCCAGTGTTACTAGTTTACTGTGACTCTTCTGTTATTTCATACTTTTTATAACAGCCCCAAACTAGAATAATGAACATGCCAGTATGTCAGCTTCACTAAAAGAGAAACAAACTAAATCTAGCCAAATATGCTATAAAATGTGTTCAGAATTTGAGGTAAACAAAAAAAAAGGAGCACAGTTTCACTATTATTTAGCTCTAATGCATGATTTTTAAAAGCCTGAGTTTGGCACAGGCACTGTTCTTTTAATCGAACAAAGGGAAAGCCTGACAGACACTCCGATGCCCTTTCATTCCCTGGTGGCACTGCAACCCATGGGTGGAGGGCCAAAAGACATTTTGTCTCACCTTGGTACCTGACTTCTTTGCTGGGGGCTGCAGCCTGTCCCCAACATGGTGCATCCTGACAATTATTGCCAGTGGCCTATTTTGCAGTACTCAGGAGTGCTAGTACTATTTGTTTTGTTACACACTACTCATAGGGCACAAAAGGGTGATTGTATTTTTGTACTGTCTCAGACTCAATATTCAACCAATTGCTACTCTTGCACTAATTTAATTAAATGTGAATTGCTACAGTGAGAGAAAAGTCAACATTATTGATGAATGACACAAACTCATTAATTGCTTACTGTAACAGATTTGCAGCAGATAAGTATTTAAGTTTCACATTTAAAATTGAAATCACTTTAACAGTCTAAGGAAGCAACAGCTGTGAAAAGTAAAAATGGCTTTTAAAGATACTCAATACATTAATTTGGTTTGTATTTACTTTTCAATGAGGTAAATGATCTTTATTACCACTGGCTATTTTAATAGAACCTAGTTTTCAGAGTTGTTGTACACACATTTGTACACATTATGAAACAATGAATGTTTGTAGACCATTACTTATTATTTTCAAATTCCTTCCATGAATTTTTAAAGAAAAATATCAATAACTTACAAGGCAGTATTAAATAGTTATTGATAGCTGTCATCTAAGTTATTCATGCAAGGTGGGCCAGACCTCCAAATGCTGTACTCTGTTGTATTATACAGGTCTCATCAAGTGTTTACTGAACTGACAAGGCTAATTCCCCACTAGTTCAGAGAATTCTAAACTGAGTCTTAAAAAAGCAAAATGTGTTTTCTTTACAACACAGAAATAACAAGGACTTACATAACCTGTATTTTATGTGCTTTGGGAAAAGACCAAAATGATGCATTTGGACTTATACAACATATATCTTCACATATATATACATAGCCACTAATTACCTATTACTCTGGACTCTTATCCTCTTGGTTCCCCTCAGAATTTACTTTGTTCCTGGAGTCAATGAGGTAGAGATGTTAAGGACAAAGAGGTTCATTCCCTCTCAAGTTTCAGACTAATTTAGTTACAGCATCTTCTTGGGATCCAACAAATTCTTTCTCTGCTGTCTTTGGTTTAGGCTGTGCCAGCATAATTTTTTGAAAATTTTTTTTGTTTGTTGGTTTGGTTGGTTTTTGGTTGTTTTTTTTGTTCAAAGCATTTGTAGTTTTCAGGCAATTTTCTTGATCATCCCCAAGGCTGATTCATGTTGCAGAAGGGCTCAGTTGCCTTTTCAATCTTTGCAAACTGGATTCTGGGCCTTTCAACCTACTGATCGGTTGATGTCATAGCAAATTACTTCTTGGTTATCTTTGGAGGACCAAAGTGTTGGGTGGGGAAACTGCCGTGTGGCCTGTTTTGGCTTTTCAGTCTTTAATCCTTGAGCATGTTACATACGGTCATACTAGGCTGAGTAGTCTTGTTCCTTGATCTTAGAAGCTGAATAGTTCTAGACTACTAATACATGTTTAGAATACAATCTAAAAGTACAAAAGTTGTAAGTCAAAGGCACAGAACATCAGACCACAGAAATTAAAATTTATGTTGAAAAACTCTGTCTGCGTGGACCAGCTGCATTAATCAATTTGTATAAAGACAATTTATATAGTAGAAGACCGGATCAAAGACTAGATATTTGCCACTTTGCTTTATTAATTTAGTACTTTGCCCCTCCTTGAACATAAAATACCACCTCCCACTGACATTGGGACCAATCCCATTTAACATTTTCATTAATGACCTGGGTGATAAGGCAGAGTGCACCCTGAGCAAGTTTTCATATGGTACAAAGTTGGAAGGAGTAGCTGATACACCAGTTGTTCCTGCCAATATTCAAAGGGGTCTTAGCAGACTGAAGATAATGGGTCAGCAGGAAACCCCTGGAGTTAAACAAGAACAAATACAAAATCCTACACATTGGGAGGAATAACCCCTGGCATCAGTAAAGCCTGGGTTAGAAAGCAGCTTTGCAGAGAAGTATCCAGGCATCCTGATAGACAATAAGATGGCCATTAGCCAGAAGTAGGCCTTTGTGGCAAAGACATCCTGGACTGTATTAGGACTGTTGGCAGCTGGTTGAGCAAGGTGATCCTACCCCTCTACTCAATACTACTAAGACCCAACTGGAGTGCTGGGCCCAGTGCTACTTTTCCAGTGCAATAAAAATGTGGACATACTAGACAGAGTTTAACAAAGAGCCACTAAGGTGACTGAGGCTCGATTTGAAGCATCAGGGGTGCCAGGAGAGACTGAAAGAGCTGAGATGGTTTGTCATGGTGAAGCAGAGCAAAACCTAAGATCCCCAGACAATGTAACACAAATTTCCTAGGGAATGTTTAACTAGAAGCCAGGACTTGGGGATTGTCTGGAAATGACAGTGGGCTACAGAGGAATGATAACAGGANGGAGACAGGAAAGCTCAGGGAAAATCTCATCAATGTGTAAATGCCTGATAATGTGTGGAAATAAAGATGAAGCCATACCCTTCTCAGAGATGGTGAGGAATAGGACAAGAAGAAATATGCGCAAATCACATTTTCCACTTTAACTTATGAAGGACTTTTTTTTGTTTGTTTGTTTTCTATGATGGTGATCTGGATCAGATTGCCCAGCAAGGTGTTTGGATTTTGCATCCTTGGGGATATTAAAAATGTTACTGGACATGGCTCTGAGCAACTCGCAATAGGTGATCCTGCTCTGCACAAGGTGGATGGAATAGGTGGTCTCAAGATGTACTGCCCATCCTCAGCTATTCTGTGAGTCTGTGATCCTGGTGTCAAAAATGTGCTTCAGGCTTTATCTCCTGCCTGTGGAGTTGAGATGACATCATTTTCTGCTCACTTGGGCTAATACTTTAATGACTACTTTATCATGAGCAGACATACTAAATCTATCTTCTTTTCAGATGCTGCTCTGGCAACCATGGAAGAAAATATATCTGTGCTCATACCTCACTTAAAATAAATTGAAATTTTCCATCAACTTTTAATTTCAAAATATCCAGGTAGCAGCCATTTTCTGACTCAGAACATCACTTTTTAGTTACAAGCTGTGAAGCCTTTTTACCTCTGCATTACATCTCTGTGTGTTTACATTCACCCTGTGATCTCTTGAGACTTAAAAATGTTTTTCTGCTCATCCATTTCTGAGGAACTGAAGGTGAGCACTGTGCAAGCCGCCTTCAATTTCAGCAGATGACAAGGTGGAGGCAGACTTGAGAGATGCTGTTCCTGCAGAGACAGAGCAGGCTGTGGCCATTTGAAAAACAGCTGGTCACATTATGAGTAAGTGCCTTAATACTGGAGCACAGGCTGCTGCAGCATTCAAACCCTTAGGAGGCTGTTCTGTAAAGTGTAATAAATTTTTCTTGATGGATTTTAAAAGCACCATATAGTAAATAAGTTATAGGACTATAATGACAATCTGGGAGCCTGCAGAATGCCCCACCATTCCTTGAAAGACAGAAGACAGATCAGCACCTCAGGGAGCCAAACTCATATCACAGAATCATGGATTTGGGTTTGAAGGGACCGCAAAGATCATGAAATTATAGAACATCCTGAGTTGGAAGGGATGCACAAGTATCATCGAAGTCCTGCACAGGAAAGCCTCACAAATCACACCATGAGAGCCTGAGAGCATTGTCCAAACATTTCTTGAACTCGGACAGGCTTGGTGCTGTGACCACTTTCCTGGGTATCCTGTTCCAGTGCCCAACCATCCTCTGGGAGAAGAAGCTTTTCCTAATACCTAACCTAAATTTCCCCTAACTCAGCTTCACACTATTCCCTTGGGTCCTGTCACTGGTCACCAGAAAAAAGATTAGTGCCTGCCCCTTCACTGTCCCACAAGAAGAAGTTGTATACTGTGATTAGGTCTTCCCTCAGTCTCATTTTCTGAAAGCTGAACAAGCCAAATCACCTCAGCTGCTCCTTGTATGGCTTCCTCTCTAGGCCTTTCACCATCTCTGATGCCCTCATTTCGACATTTGCTAATAGCTCTATATCCTTCTTATATTGTGTTGACCAAAACTCCATACAATATTCAGGGTGAGGCTGCCCCAGTGCAGAGCAGAGCGGGACAATCCCCTCCCTTGACTGGCTGGTGATGCTGTGCCAGATACCCCCCGGACATGCTTGGCCCTCCTGCTGCCAGGACTCTGCTGACTCATATTCAGCTTGTCATCAAAGAGGACATCCAGGTACCTTTCCATGGCACTGCTCTCCAGCATCTCATTCCTCAGTCTTTACATACATCAAGGGTTGCCCCATTTCAGGTGCAGAATCCAGCACTTTCCCCCATTAATCTTTGTAAGGTTGGTGATTACCCAGCTCTGTGATTTGTTCAGGTTTCTCTGCAGGACCTCTCTGCCTTCGAGGGAGTCAACAGCTCCTCCCAGTTTGAGCCCTGTGGAACCCCACTAGTGACAGGTCACCGGTCTGATGTTACCCCATTTGCTGTTAATCCTTTTTGCCCCACCCATGGACCAGTTGTTCACTCACTGCCCAATATATTTATACAGCTGTATGTTGAACATTTTGTCCAGAAGGATCCTGTGAAAGATGGTATCAAAAGCTTTACAGAACCCCCAAAAGATTACATGAACTAGTTTTCCTCAATAGTTGAGTTACCTTGTTATAAAAGGAAACCAGGTTTGACAAGCAGGACTTTCCCCTGATAAAGCTGTTCTGGCTGTGACCGATGACTGCGTTATTCTTCAGGTGTTTCTCAATAATTCCCAGAGTAATCTTTTCAATATTTTCCCCAGTCACTGGAGTGAGACTGACAGGCCCGCAGTTTTCAGGATCATCCTTCTTGCCCTTTTTGAAAACTGGGGCCATGTTAGCCATCTTCCAGTCAACTAGGACTTCAGATTCCTAAGATCACTCAAAAATCATTGAGAGCCTTCATGATGACATCAGCCAGCTCTTTCAGTATTCCCAGATGAATCCTATCAGGCCCCATATATTTATAAGGATCCAGCTGAAGTAAAAGATCCTGTACAAGTTCAGGGTTGACTGGGAGAGACCATTCTAACAGCCATAGTCCTCCAGCTCAGGGCTCTTGGACCCCCTTAGCCCAGCATCAGTATTAAAGACAAAGAAAATATCAAACATCTCTACCAAGTCCCTAAGATCATTAGTTCCACCTGCCCTGCCATGGGAGAGGAAAGCCTTCCTTTCTCCAGGTATTTTCTCTCAGCTTCAGGGTCTGGGTTTCCACCTGAATACTGCATTCAACTCTGGGGCTCCCAAAATAAGACCGAGGTAACAAAAGATGATCAGAATGCTGGAGAATCTCTCCTATGAAGACAGGGTGAGAGAGCTTGGGTTTTTCAGCCCGGAGAAGAGAAGGCTTCAGGAACATCTCATTGCAGTCTTCCAGTACCTAGAGGGGGCCCACAAGAAAGCTGAAGAGGGTTTTTTTTAACAAGAGCAAGTAGTGATAGGACAAGGGGGAATGGCTTTAAACTAGAAGAAGGTAGATTTAGATTAGATATTAGTAACAAATTACTTACTGTGAGGGTGGTGAAACATTTGCACAGATTGTCCACAAAAGTGGTGGATGCCCAGTCCCTGGAAGTGTTCAAGGCTAGATTGGCCTAGTGTGAGGCATTTGATGCTTTCTTTGCCTCTGTCTTTAACACTGATGATGGGCTAAGGGGGCCAAAACCCTTTCAAATACCTTCCTTTTGGCCAGAAAGACTGATCAAAAAAGTACCTGTGCTCCAGAGCCCCTTATTGCTGCTTCCAAGGCTCTGTAATCATTCTTGATACTCCTCAGACTGCTCCTGGCTGTATCATGGCACCGATGTGAAACAACCACAGTGAGTAATAGTGGCTTATACAAGGCTCAGTAGGCTGTCGGTGACATTCCTGAAATGAGCCCCCAACAAACAGCACAACTCTTCAAAGAGTATCTCAGAGCACATGGGTGCCTCCATACCTCCAGGAGAGAGTTACCCACTATTACTACCTGTCAGCTTTTCTAAGTTGTGCTGAGTGCCACATGGGCAGCAGATTGGGCTGCCCTACTGGTTGTTACATAGTAAGCAGACCAGACTGCCTTATGCAGCTCCAGCATCATTTCTTATGCAATGGGTCTTCAGTCTGCAGAGCAGTGAAGTGATTCTGGAGGGGCACCTCATGTTTGGGGGAAGATCCTTCCTCCTGCAGGTCCTGGCCATTGCAAGCTTCCATTCTTCTTTGTTACTGGCCCCCTCCCTTCTGTGTGTGCTGGTGAGGGAGTTCTGGGCTGTTTGTGGACTATGGGCGCACTGCAGACTGCACTTGATGCCAGCTATCTGATTCCTTTTCAGCCACCCTGGTGTTACACCAGTGTGGCCTCCAGAGGCCATTATATGCTTCCCCACTAACATCTGGAGACACAGAGTGACTCTGGCTGGGCAGAGGGCTTCTAAAACAAGTTTACATTTTACATTACTTTTACAATTTATATTAATTTTAAAATTAATTTACAGAAATGTTTAGGTTAAAAATGGTTGATGCATGATTTTTTTCACTCAGAAATACCTACATTTTAGGAAATACTCTGTCTCAAGACTAGGCTGTTTCTCTTAAGTCTGTTACCTTGCCTCAGGCAGTGCTATAGTTCTCATTTTGCTGGCAACATTCAGCTCTCAAGTGGAAGCTGTCCCCGAGGGCAGGTTTGAAAAGAAGAACACCTTTCCCAGGAGTGTAACTGATGGAAATTTGCAGTAAAGGCATCAATAAGCTGTCTGTTGCCTTCATAAATTCAAAGTAGTCTGTTTATGGACCAAGTCTGCACCTGGGCCCTGTCACACACACAGAGCAGTGCAAGCTGATGTTGTGGGACTGCTGCAACACAGACATGGCCACAGCTACAAGTCCCTGCAGTGGGGGCAGGGCCCAAAGCTTGTACCCTTTGGTGAAACTGAGGGAGTGTTCCTGTGAAAAAAGGGGAACTATGTCTCACCGTAGAATAGGAGTGTTCTAAAAGGCATTGCTGAAGCACTGTCTTTTCATATCTAGTGTCCACTCACGGCAATATGTTTGTGTGCTTGTTTTCCATGTTGCCCTTTGCACTGCACAGGCACACAACCTCAAGTGTTTTGCTTGCTTCTATCATCTGGTCCATTTCTGTGTGTTCGTGTGGGCAAGGTTTAACCAAAGAACCTCTTTCCAACATTTTAGTTACATACAGATTCATATGAAAATACTCTCTGCTAGCTTAAACCAGATCTTTGTCATCAGCATGCCTCAGGAACTTTGTTTCTGTAATTCATATATAAATGCATATGTAGCATTGCTATAATGGAATTAATATTGATTCAAATTTAATAATTGATTATGACTGTCATATAAATAAGTAGTTCGGGAACTGTAAACCTGCTGCATACTTAGCAGCATTTTCTAAAAAGCTCAGCATGTTGACTTTCAAAATACAGAAAAAAAATGTAGTCAAAGAAGTATTTAAAAATTAAAACAGGAAAGAAAAAATTTTCTTCTTGGGTGCTGAAGTAAATTTTTTTAAAATCTAAAGAGGAACACTGAAAATCTAACTCTTGCTATAAAGATGGCTGTGTGACCTTACTCTACTATGTGAATTTATGTATTTAAGTTAGAACAATAAAAGATATATGTCTACACTGGGATCTTAAGTGAGACTTCTGTGATTTTGATACATACTAGTTGTATAATATGTTACATGTGCCTCTATTTTTTGAAATAGAGCTTCATTTTTCACCTCAATAACAATGGTTGCTTGATATCACTGGTTTTCAATGTTGATGTGCTTTATGAGAAAAGGAATATAAAATTGATTTAATGGAGAAGAGTTGATTTAGGGCCAAGAAGTTATTCAAAGTGTTGTCAGGAGGTAGACATGTGGGATCCCATAAGAAGTTTTCTGGCCAAAATGAATTGCTAATGAATATTGCAAAATAAATTGCAGCTGCTTTAAAATTGGTGAAATCATAAATAAACCAATGAAATAAAACAGTCTTCTGTACTACTGTGATTGCAAAACTGTAGCAGATAGCAGACAAGGGACTGCTTTCAGGACAATGCTGGAGGGAGGCAGTGGGAAGGTATTAAGGTACCAGCATTCCTGGTGGCTCAGATGCTGCTTCCCCTGGGCTTGGTCCATCGTCAAAGGGAAATTTCCACTGACTTCAATAGACTGCGCATCCGGTCCTCTTTTAACAAGCTATTGGTTTTTTTAATTCACCATATGTCTCTTAATAACCAGATCACTACTAATAAAGCTCAGAAATTATATGAGGAATTCAACCGCGAAATTAAATGCAACCAACTAAGTCAGAGGTAGAACAACAATTAACAAAATATTGGTAAATGTAAATCTCGGAGAATCTTGTAATACCTTTATACACTGCCAAGAGCACAGGATCTTAATTTCTTTTTATTAAGTGCCTCTTGTAAACAATTAAACAGCACCAGCAATTCCTTTACCCCAGCTGTCATTCTGATGACAAGAATGCTTGGGCAACTGGCATCTAATTACAGTGCTATTCAACTGTAAATAAATTGTGAAGCCTTTGTGCATGTGTAGTAATATATAGTCATCTCTATGTAGGCACATATGCAAATTGTGTGAGTCTCACCCCTTTGAAACTAATGTAGTTTCAGCCAGACAAGGAAGAGTTTGGGAAAAATTAGCTTTTGTAAAATCTGAAATTGGTTTTTAGAGTTTCTTTTTGGGGCAGTAATAACACTTAAAGTTCTGAGTGTTGCAGTGAGAATAAAAAAGATGATTCCCAGCCTCAAGGCTTTTTGTTTGCTCCTCCCACCCTCTCCCCATTTCACTCCCACTTACTTGAACAAGGAAGACAGTTTGGAAAGCTTTGTCATGTACCGATGTGAAACTACAGGTACAAGTAAAAATTTTCTTTATTAATTTGAAATACTCATTCAAGGTTGCCTATTAATTTTGCATGAGGAATTGTTGAAGCTTCCATTGCTTTTGTTCCTTACTCAGCCATTAACATTCTCTGTGTCAATCAGAATTACAGGTTTTGACACAAATGTTTGATTTCTATCACAAGTGATTGTTACACAAGCTACAACTTCGTAGTCTTTTCTTGAGCTCCAAATAGTTGTCTGCTTAAGAGATTCTGGTTGTTTTGGAACTACCTTCCCACTGAAGTCTAGAATTTAAATTTAAAACCCCAAATAAATAAAAGTCTATGTAATGCAAGGTTATTTACAGGAGTTGAAGCAGTCAAATTGAGACTCGCTGTTCCTATTAAAAATATTTCATGCAAATATTTTTAATATCTGTTGTCCTTATATATACATGGAAACTATGCCTTGGATAGGCTAAAAAAATGTTATATTCACTGACTTTGGTTTCATTAGTAATGTAGATCACTTTAGATGACATATTCCGGCAGTACCTCTTGAAAAATGCTGCTTATTAGCTGATAAAAAAGCAAACACTCTAGATACACTACAGATCACCAAATTTTTATGCTGTCCTTCAGTACCCATCTTGATGGGGCTTCCTGGTACAATACATGATGAGTTAGGTCATGACAAAAGAGTTTGTGACTAAGCAGGGGGAAGCCTGACCCAGAAACAAAATTTCAAGGAGAAAAGAGAGCCAAGAGAGTCAAAGCTGTCCTTGGAGAAAGTGATGCTGAGCTACATACGCCTTTCTAGGCCAAAGAGAAGCATATTCCTCCATCCAGGATTCAGAGCTGAGAACCCTCATCTGGTGCCTAAACAAAGCCAGGCCTTCATTTCTGGCTGAGAGCTAGGGATTTTTTCCAGATAAATGAATAAATAATCACTTGGGATTTAAAGGACTGAAGCTCAAATACCCACTCTAACTGGGCAACAATGTGACAGAGAATGCCCTGAGTTCCTCTGTCACCAGGGTATTGCATAGGCAAATTTTTCTTAATGCTTCCAAATGAGAGTGCTCTAGTGTGTTTTTCTCACAGCCTAACAAACTAGACATTTTCCAAGGAGATGGAATTAAGCACAGCCTGGATTAAAATCACAGTATAAAGCAAGCACCTTCCCACATCCCAGGTGTGCAACCACACTGCAGACCTCCCAGGTCTTTAGGGTGAATTAGATCAAGAGCTCAGCTGTTTGGCCACACTTCATATTAGGTATGAGCTTTCCCATCACCAGGAATTCATTTCTTCATGGTAGAAGTATAAAATGAAGAAGAGTCTACAGATAGCACGCACCTCTTAAATAGCTAATGGGCTCATGGTTGAATAGCTGGGCTTCTGGGAGTATCATCAAATTCTGTATGTAGGACCTGCACATGTATAATCCCATGGGGAACTGAACTGCATCTTCTCCAGTCACAGCTCAGAAGTCAAAATTAATTTTGACACATTATTTTTCTTCTGCATAAATCATTGCAAGTTGATTACATTTTATCCCTGTACTTTTTTTTTTTGTCTCATCTCTGATCAACTATTGCCATCTATGTGTGCTGCAGGATTTCTTAGTGGATGCCAGGCTTCTCAATGCTGATTTTTTTTTCAGTTTTCCATCTTGAAAGTCCAATTTTTGTGGCAAAAATGCATTTTAGTGTAGCAGTGTTGGAAATATTAGATTCAAGATGACAGCTGTGAGAAAACAGACATTTTTCTGATTCAAGAGCTTCAATTAATCACATCAATAGTAAATTATTACTTCATCAGGCATTCAAAGATGTTACCTTCCTTGGCTATGTAAGATAATATTCTTTGTCAAGACCTGCACTCTATGTTTTGTTATCACATAGCTGAGTCAACCATTGCTGGTCACTTTTTATCCAGGAGAATTTACAGACTTCAAGGATGAATAAGTTTTATCCTCATTGTTTGTTTTGCTGTACTTTTTGCCCCTATTATTACTACTAGTACTTGATAATTTCCTGATTATATATGATTTGCTGGATTTTTTCATCACCCCCCTTTTTTTGGGGTCATGTTTTGTGTGTTCTGCATGAACAAGCTTTCCATAGAAGGTTTTAATACCTCTAAATATCCAGTTTTAAACTTTGATTGCTGTGTGTTATCCCATTATTTATGTTTGAGAGCCCTGAAACTATAAAGTCCAACATCTTTAAAATGTATATATTTCAAATTCATGTACAGAAAAAGAGTTTGCTGCTTTTTAGTTGCTATTTTGCTGAGTGCTGCTGGGTGAAAGTGTTTCTTTTAATTACCCTCATTTAACTAGTTGTCAAAATAAGGCAAACTGCAGGGGAGAAGAAAGAGGATGACTTTAATTCCTGTCCTTGGTTGGTTTGGTGGTTTCTTTTCACAGTAGCACAACCTATTTAGAACATGTGTTTCAATCTTCTGGCAAATCAGTCATTGAAAGTCATGAGCTGTCTTGATGAAATGATTCTTTATACTAGGCAATGTTGCTGTTACAATAAAAACATACCTACAGAGCAGTGCTTCCTGTGAGACATATCATGCCACAATATTTCTCCCTGAATCAGGTTTGGAGACTTGTTTCAGGTGAGCATCAAAGAGTGTGCTGTGTATCGCCTTCATCAGTCTGAAGCACCAGTTCCCAGGCAGTGGGATGCACTTCACTGACAATGTGTCCCAACATAAAGAACAGTTCAGTTGGAAATATTAACTTGGCCTTGCTTGCATGAGTCAGCTTTGAGTGTGAGGGCATGACTACAAATGCTGTAAGACAGCCCAGCACCCACAATTTCTGAAGGAATGACCCTTCACATGGGCATAGCAGTACTCAGCATCAGCAATAGCCACACACCTTGGCACCCCAAGCTGGCTGGGACCCAGAGTGCTGTGAAGAAGTGTCAGCTATACTGACATCCCATGTGCACAGATTCAGGCCAGACATCCCATGAGTTAGCCAGTGGTGGTCATTTGCAACTGTGGGACTAGCCATTTCACGAGTTTGCAGTGCTCAGTTCATCAGTCTCCACTTCCCAGGGGAGTATAACCCTAGGCAGTGTGTTGGGAACAAGACCCTAAATTCTCCAAGAACAACTTCTATTGAAGTTGAAAAAGGGATCTGAAAGGCTCTGTGTTTCTTGCTCCCTTATGTGTGTGAGCAGTAACTCCTTATCTTTCAGGAGCACTTTCTAAATTTTGAGGAAAGCTTTGCACTTATACATTGTTTTATGGTGTTGATTCTTAAAAACATATTCTATTGCCATCTATTTTCTGTAGCCTCAGTTTTTATCATATCCTTCCTGCATAAACATGTATCAACTTTCCACTCTCACGTATCTGAAGCTGTTTTTCTTTGAGTTTTTTCTTTACCATCTTGATAGAACAAAATGTTCAGTGAGGGAAAGAACATATTGTGATATATGTACACAAGTCATTTGAATAAAATGACCTGCTCCTACTGATAATATTTATGACTCATTTTCCAGTTCTTCCTGATGTTTTATAAAAACATCTATTCTACAAAAATTTCTATCCTGTTAGAATTTCTGTTCATTACACACCCATGGAAAATTGGCTTGTACATTTTTTTATGTTTATGTATAAAACTTCAGAAGATTTTCTTGAAATGTCTGTTTTCTCATCTTACTTACATAATCTTCCATCATTATATCACAAGAAAAAAACCCCAAATCTATAATCAATTTAGTTGGCAAGTATCTACTAATAAACAAAAGTAGCTGACAAAGTGATCTTTTTTCTCGCCCACTCCCTTTTTATGTTGAATTTTTAATTTCTTTGATCTTTCCTAGTTTCTCTTTCCAGAATTTTTACTGATTTACTGCCAGTCAAGCTGATGTGATCAAGGCCATCTTACATGGTTTTGACTTTCTGACCTTGGTGTCTCTTCTAAGTCCACATGAAATTGAATGGCCACTGTAGATTCTACCACAGTTTTTAAGTTTACTGAGGAAGTAATGGACTCATGAGAAACCAAACACTTATGTATTGCCTTTCTTCATATGTTATATTAGGAATATAACTGTTTTGCTTACACAGTTTTGAGTTAAGTGAGAGTTGTCTACCTGAAGCAGGACATCTTCCAAATACTTTTGAGAGACCTGTCTTGGGAATATCCAAAATATCATCATCCTTTTTTTCTTATTGTGGTCATGCTATGAAACTGTTCACAACTAATGACAACTGTTCACAACAAGATTAACTGGAATAGCAAAAGGACACGCCAATGTCATTCATACCTTCAAAACAGGCAAGAAGGAGGATCCAGGGAACTACAGGCTCCTCAGTTTCATTTGATGCCTAGGGAGGGTGATGGAGCAGTTAATTCTGGAAACGACTGCCAGACATATGAAGGACAATGAAGTTGTCAGGAGTACTAGCAAGAAATCACAATGTGATGCCATGCTTGACCAGCCTGATAAGCTATGATGAAATGAGTGACATGGGAAGGGCAATGGCTATTGTCTACCTGGATTCCCAGAACACCATCACAATGTGAAAACATACATTTCCCCAACAAACTCTCAACAGTATCTTCACCTACATTTACAACACCAGGTTACAGTTCACCCATCACAGTTACGGTTTATAACATCAAACTCTGAACAGTACCTTCAATATTTATAAAATCAAGTTATTGTTCATTAGAGTCAGATGAAAAGTATGAATGAAAAGACACCTAACTTTTGAATTCCATTGCTGAACACGTGATGGTTCATATGCACTCCTAAAACCCTCCAAAGGATTAGTAGTTTTCAGAAAACTTCCAAATCAAGAAAATACCACTTTAAAAACTTTATTTCTAGTCCATTCACCAGAATTTTAGTGATCAAGTGAATAAGTTACGTCAGTAAAAATTGCACCCCTGCCTTAGCCAGCAAGAGGTTCAAGATAAAATTGAAGCTTAGGTAGGGTCTGAGTGAACCTAAAATATAATTTCAGCATAAGAGTAAGATGTCTGAAAATGATCTGATAAGTTCTTTCCTTACCTGAATTAATGGAGAATTATCATAAAGATATTGTACAGTATTACATGTAGTTAATTTATTCTTCTTCTAACAGAAATGAGAAAAGACAAGGAAATAGGGAAACTGTACTTCCACTCAAGGTTTTTTTGAGTGTTTGCCATTTAATAGCATTTTTCTTCTCAGGAGTGTTCTTTACTGAACATGAATCAAGTGTTTCACAGGCTCTGAATTTTTTTTTTCCGTTTCTTTGTTTGTTTTTTGTTGTGGGGATTTTTGGTGTGTAGTCTTTAAATGTAACATATATAGGGCAGTGCAATCTATCACTCTGACAGAAATGGCATGAATAAAATACATTTTTTCAATGTGCAAAATAACTTTTCTCTTGTTCATGATCAAGTTCCTTGTCTGTCAACTAAACTGCAATAAAATCAGGTACAAAGCAATCAACAGAATGGAAAGGTTGTATTTATTCTGCAGAAGTGCCTTGCCTATTGAAATGTCTACTCCTGTTTAGGAATATACATAATAAACCAAAAGCCCTCATCCTAGTACAATCTGAAAATATAACTTGGTTTTAATGATTTAATTATTTTAGTGATACAAATAATATTTTATCTATGTCTGTTTAACTAGCATTGAATCCAGTTAAAAGGTGTCAAAACTAATAAGCATTGAAAAATACTAATTTTATACTTTTAATTATATGGTATTTTATCTCTATTTTATTTCATATATGTGTCTCAATAGTTTAAGTCTTTCCAAGTTCTTTATTTCCAAGGACTCGTCATTCGATCCTGATATTTTTTATTTTTTTTTTTATCCAGCTGCATCTTCTTTTCACTTCTTTGCGTGTAATTCACCTCTGTACCTATTCAGGCAAGGTAAGTATTAGTATTTGCACATACCCCTTCACTGAATAGCACAGAACTGGACAAACTGCTCGTTGCAGTAGAATCTATGTTTCCTGTGTTGTTTCCAATGTGCTGTTTCTGCAGAGCACAGGCACTCTGTAGTATTGGGTAGGGCAGCCTCAAACTGGGGCCTGCAGCACTGCAGAGGGGGTGCTGTGTGCCAGTGCCCAGGAACTGCTGTCTCCAAGCACACACAAGTCTCAAAGAAAACACAACAGAACCTGGCAACTAGTGGACTGATCAGGAGCGATGGTACATGAAGGTGTGACAGAGGTATGCACATACACCCTGCTCACTAGGGAAATCAGCATAGGGGCAGGCTAATGGGATTGTGACTTTTCCCCTGTTTGCCTGCTATGTTTACTAGATTTCTGACATCTTTCCCCCTGATTGCTCTATCAGTTTGTGTCTCATTGTGCAGCTAATCTTTACCTCCAGACATGCTGTGGGCAGCCTGACGAACCCCTCCTCAGGACCGTGTTTACAACTCTTCAGCAGGGGTGGAAGTCATTTGGTGACAGTGTTATTATAAATACTAATGACCTTTCTCCTCTGTATTTTTTATTCTGTCTCTCCCTGCCAACAGCTTCAAGAAGCTTTAGGAATTTATCATATATGAGAATTAGGATGAACCTGAGCCAAGCATGTGTCAGGGGGAGAAGAGACAAGGGGAAAGGAAAGTTACTACAAGGGTTGAAGTAAACAGTCAAGATTTTTTCAATTTTTTCTCATTATTATGTAGATATTTTTTAATGACCATGGAATTTGTAGGTGAAAGATGTCTAAACATCTATAAAAAAAAGATCTATTATTTGTCTTTATGGGTTGGCATTGCTAAATACCTTTGTAAAAGTCTTTAAAAACTGTCTGTGTTGAAGACACAAACAGCTCAGCTGATCTTCAGCTTCTCTGAAGACTTTCCTATAACATTTGATTTAGCCACACTTAGGTTTTTCTGCTTAAAGTTGAACACAGAAGTAATAATTTAATAACTAGATGTTCTTATCCAGGAAGTGCTCAGAACAGGAACAATGTCAGTGTGAGTGCTTAGAGAGATTCGAGCTAAACCCACATTTTTTTTACATATCAGATGATCTGGCTCAAGAAAGAGCGAAAATAGTAACAGTATTGAGGACTGGGTCTGGCTTGGTAATTACTTCTATCTTCGTGTAAGAATTTACAAGTCATGTATCCTCCCCATCCCTACAGCGATGGGCATTAGTAAAAAAGATCCAGAGAGCATGTGACAGCTTTCACAATACAATCCAACCCTTAAATCTGCCACCAAAATAGTCTTTTCTTGAGCATCTGGTTCATCCATAAGATTAACAAAATAATAAAATGTGTTTGAATAAGTCACTCCCTGGAATTTTACTAAAACAACTCCAACGTTTTTTTTTATCCCTGCAGCCTATGAAGTATTGAAAATACTTGTGTATTTACAAAAAAACCCAATTAAGTTAATGATAAAAATCTATAGGGTAGTTCATGATTTTTTTAACCAACTTCTGCATGCACCTGCCTTTGATATTGTGCTAAGAGTCAGCAGAAAAAAACCTGCAACGCTGCAAATATATTTTAGCATGTAGAACGACACATCTGGGACAGCGCACACCAGTGTAACGTATCAAATGCTGTGAGACTCCCAAAAAGCAGTACTTGCAAAACTAGAAATAGAAATAGGCTAAGATCATTAAACAGCAAAATTCTCCTAAAATAGTTACATAGGTAGGGAAACATTACTTTTTTGCTCACTGGGCACTTATTCCCTAGTTTATTATACTTTTTCAAGTACACTCATCAAGGTTTCACTAACGTTTCTGGGTAAGGGCTGGGATTTTTTTGTCTCTGAACTGATAATTTTTCTTATTGGGGAAAAAAAAGTCAAAATATTGTGCATTTTTGTTTTGTTTTGTTGGTTGTATTTCCTTTGCCCTCCCCTCCCCCCACACACGTTTCCCCCAAGTACCTAAAACTAAATAATTCCTTTTAAATCTTACTGTGTGCTTTGACCTTGTAAGTATGAGTCTGTGCTGCTCACACACACAACCCTGAGGTAGTGCTCAGGTATTAGGTGGTGAAACATGGCATTGAAAAACATCAGCCTTCTCTACTAGAGGTTGTACTATGTGTTTAATCCATGCATAATCCAGCTAGCATTAGCACTATTTCTAATTAATTGAAATTAAATGCACAGATGTAAGAAAAGATTCATGCTGCTTAAACACATGGTATCACAGATATGTTCATAGACAGAGAAAAGCATACAGATTACTGATTACCTTCAATTTTAGAAGGTCATGTTGCACCATACCCTCCAACTTTGTGATTGTCCAAATTAAGCAGGATGCAGAATGGGTGTGTTTTAACTTCCCTGCAGTGCAACACGGGGAGTACCAGTCCCTTGGTGGGTACGGCCTTCTGCTTTGAGGTAAATCCCCCACAGAGACAGTGGATGACCAGTAGTACAATCCTTTTTTCTTGGAGAGTTCTCAGTGTAGCTGTTGGAGTATTGCAGCAGTAACAGCGTCAAATTTGTTGATCCTCAGTCATTTCAATGGACTGTAAGAATAATTGTCTATTTGTGCCTTCCTTATTCTCTGGTAGCTACAGTGGGACTATTCTGCCCTCTAAGCAGAAATTCTGTACACCTGACCCTCACCTAGTTACCAGAAATATTTTCAGCAAGATACTAATAACATACCATATACAAGCAAAGTAATCTGGCACTCAAATCTTATAAATAAAAAATTCCTGGCTTAAAATAAGACAGGGTATAACTATGAGGTTTACAAAAGTAAATAATTCCTCTATCCATAATTCATGATCAATTCTGCAAATTCTCATGAAGGGTTAGTTGTGTTTCAATGTGCTTGGGGTATTTAGTGTGTGGTTGGTATTTCCACACTGGCCTGCTCCATCTGGTCAGAGACTTACTAACTCACCTGCATATGGAATATACTTGAGCTGTAAATGGAGTAGTACATTCACTTGGTTAACCTCCCCACTGAAAATTTTAGAAAAGCAAACAAGAAATCACTTGCAGTGGTGGTCAGCTAATACCTTTTCCTTGTGAAGAGGCACAAGGACTCAAGTGGAAAATTTGAATTGAAGGAACCATGTTAGTCCCACTGACTTGGACTTTCACAAGACAAATAGCGGCTCATCCCAGCTTATGTTTAGAACACAAAATAGATTCTCAGTTAAAGTGTGTTATCTCATGCATAATGTTTTTCAGAAGGATTTTGTATTCAGTGTGTTTAACACAACTATACAGCCTTTGTAATAGGCTACATTTAGAGAGGATACTCAATTGTTCAAAAGTCTCTGCCTTGCCTGTTGTGCCTTGTTCCTGGTTTCATTCCCTGTTACTTGGCAAGGACTTCATTGTTAGAGTTTCACTGTGGTTCTGCATGGAGGCAAACCTACAAACAAGTTTATAAAGCTATAAATGGATCTGCAAGAAATCTGTAATGGAAGAGCCCACTTGCTCTAGACTCTTAAAGCAATGAATAAAACTCTCTTCTTACATTTCATTTGCCTTTACTGACAAATTCTGAGTTGTGTCAATTTTACTAGAGCAAGCAAATGTTTTGGACCTTTAAAAATCTACTCTGTGTGTCAATGTTTAAGGTTTTGCATGCTTCCAGATACATTTGTACTTTCTGTAGGCAGAAAGGCCTAGTTTATTATATTTTGTTTGAGCAGAGGTTATTGCAACATTGGTGTTATGGATTCTGGAAGTCTTTTATGTTCTTTGAATACTAAATGGCATTTCAGTGAGTTGGAATCACATGTTGAAACTTATTGCAATTCAGTCAGTATTGCTTCTAGTTTTTACATATCTGTCAGGGTCATAATTACAAGCTGAATGTGAACATAATTGTTCCTTTAAATTATTTTCCAAGTCAAATTTTCATTTCTATTTGTAATACCTAAAGCAAAAATATTCTTGCAGGTGATCCACACTGTTTGTGCTGAGCCTGGATTTATGTAGTGTAACATAAATGCTGCACTCCATGCAGTTATCTTCAGCATGTGAGTTGCAAGTCCATGGGCTGTGTAGAGGTCATAGACTGTGGCTTTCTGGCTGGCCAAAGAGGGTGACTGATTCAATTCAAGAGAGTCTGAAATAACTTGTTTCTTCTTCAAGCCAACATTCATCTATTGGACAGTGAAATTCAAATGCACTGACTATAGTGATATTATCTGCTTCTGAAGAGATCTGCTCACACTTCCACTCTAAGTGTCTTGTGCATCTTCATAAAAACTTACAGTAGGATAAGGTCTCTTTGATTTCAATTATAGAGAGAGTAGCAAAAAGTCCTTTTTGAGCAATACTACTGGAATTCATAATGCCAGGGAATTAAGATGTGTTAAATATTGCTTTTGTCAGTTTAATGATTTAACTTTATTTATTGGGAGATATTTAGCCACAATGTGTCTTTGAGCTAAACTGAGAAGCTGAGATTCTAATGCAGCTTATTTCACCACACCTTACTAATTAATTCATGTAATTTACCATGTCCTGCTTCCTTTTGCTAAAATCTCCAAAACATAAACAAAAATGACCTCTGATTTTTACTGAGTGCTAGTTCTTTCAAAGAAAGAGATCACACTTCTCTAGTTTCTAGCATTCTCTCCTCTAGTTTCTAGCATTCTCTTCAAGTTTTTAGTGAACAGTGGTAGCCAGAAAAGTGTGGACAAAATGCTGCCATCATGTGGCTTTGTATTTATGATCTCATGTGTTTTCATTTGTCTCTTTAAGTTTTGAGCATCCTTTCTCCCCACCTTCTTCTCATTTTTTGAAGCAGTAACCCCCAATGTGAGTGAGCATTGTTATGAGTTAGGTCAGAAATCTTATCACCTTCTTGAAAGATGTGACAGTCATTTCATGCTAAATAAGGGAATAAATTGCCCTATATCTAGCCACTGAAGAAACCATGAATATGCAGATATCAAAAACTAGACTATGGGCAGCCTTTTTTTCTAAGCCTAAGAGCTCTGATTAAACAGAAAATATAAAATATAAAATTCAAGGGGTAAGGGATTGATTTTCTCACAGCTGTGTGTCTTGTTGCCTGGTGGGAAAAGTGAAAAATCACCACAGAAGAATTACAAAAAGGCAGTCAAGACAAAGAAAAGCAAAGGATTAGAAGCATATCTCTGGGAGACGTGAGAGAGGTAGAGCTTTGTCTGAGTGCTAGCTGGAAGGCCTTTCGATTAATTCAGCAAATCAGTGCCTTCTCACAGCTCAATTTCTGCCATTTTCTAAGAGCCATAGATCTCAGAAAACAGCACAAGACAGAGCTGCAGGTGTCTTCGTTTAGACTCCTGCTCCGAGTCAAGATTCCTAAAGCAATCGTCACAGAGGTTTATTTTAACAGGATTTTATTTAAAAAAAAATCTGGAGATAGTATTTTCTCAGCCTCTGTCTGCTAAGAAGTCATTTTCCAATGCTATAGTACCTAAATCCCCCTGCTTTTCTGTAATTTCCAACCTAAATTTCCCTTGGTGTAATTTAGAACTATTGTCCTATTCCCAGGAAAATTCCCATATGTCCCTTAGTTTCATTTCCCCCCTTGTTTGATCACCTCTTTTCTCCCTAGATTACTCCAGCATCTTCTACCTCGTCTTACAGGTCATGTCATGTAAAATTTTTCACTCCTCTTTTGTAGAACTATGGTCCCTGGTGCTGTATATAGTGAGTGTAAATAGACACTTCTGTGTTAATATCTGATGTCCACATCAATATTTACTCCTAAAATATCTGAAGGACCAACTCTTGCTATTTTATTTGCCCTTGAGCCAACATTTTCCCTTAGCCAATGTTTTCTAGAGGTTTTAATCTGTGGTGTATTTGGTATCATTCACAACAGATGCAGAAATATATGATACATGACTCAAAAGACTGTCTAATCTCCAATGCAAATCAACATGCAGATCAGACAGTTTTCTGCTCATAGTGCAAGAGCTGGAGAAATTGAAAAATATCAGTAATGTACTGATTTTACAGTCCAGTTATACAGTAGCCTACCTATTGCTTAATTAAGAGAAATTTTAATATAATCTAATCCTTTGTCTGCTTTTTAAATTTTATAAAACTTCTTTCCATCTGACTCTCAATCAGTAGAACTCCCCTGTGACTGTCAGTGGTTTGACCCTGGGGAAAGCCTGATAAAATAAAACCAAAAATACCTCAATAAAAACAAAAAATGAGGTCTTTTATATTTTCCTCAAAATCTTCAGCGCAATCAAGACTATAACATGTTGCACTATCTTATCCATTCTATATGTACAGATGCATGAAAATATTACTGCTAAGTAGGCAGTGGTGAGAGGTTTTGAATCAGCTGTTCCACATTACTGGGCTATGCTCAGTCTCTTCCCTCTGTCTCCTCAATAGACGAGAACTAGGGTACGTTGTACTGCATGAGGCTACACATGCATGTGTACTTACCAGGTGCTGCATAGATTTAATGCTGTACCTTTGCCAGTAATTTATAATTCTGTATTGCAGTTGCATTCAGCAATTGATTCATCATGCTTTTGAGCAAATGAATGTACTTCACTGGGGCCTGGCATTGACCTTGAGTGCACTGCAGCTGTACATCTTTCTTCTTGTGATTCTCTCAAGCCAGCCTGGATGGTATCCAGGCAGTGTCAAAACTATATACATGTCTTTGTTTAGAGCATTAAATGTAATCTCTGATTAAACAGTTTAGTTTTCTATGATAATAAATTGGTATGTATAAGACTGTTTTGGGAGCCTGTAACCTTTCTGTCACTGGAGGATTTTAAGGACAAGTTAGAGAAACATCTGTCAGGACTGGTTAGGTATAGCTGATGTAACCTGGAGGTAAAATAGGTGACCTGCTTAGTCCGTTTTTCATCTCTTTTTTTGTTTTATTTTATAATTGACCACTGAAAATAGAGTTGGAAAGCCAGTGACTTTATTCTTCTGTATGAATTCTGCTTCCTAAACTAAACTAAAATGCCATTGTTCATTTGTTTGTTTTTCTATACACATAATTTGGAGTGTCAGGATACTTTTTTCAGCAGTTTTCAACTGAAAACTTTACCTGGAATTTTTTTGGCACAGATAACCTTTTCCAAGGTGTCTTCCAGTCCTCACATAATGTGGGCATATTATTTTTTTGCAAAATATTGCAAAAAAAGGAAGACATTTCCTTTTCTTCTCTTCTACCTTACCCTACCACATTAAAGATGAAAATAAAATTAGACATAAAAGAGCAATTAGACCAAACTGAAGTCTAGCTTAGAACAGGCTACATACCAAAGCATAAAGCAAATAACCTGAAGTAAAAATTACTGCTGTCTTCAATACACCAAAGAGAGTTAATTTTTATGTGTGCAAACTTGAGCTGCTATGTGCCAACCAGCTCTAAGGGTTATCTGAGATCAAAGTAATTTGTAATTTAAGGAGAATTCTCCATTTTTGCCTCAAACTTAGGTCTGTATAAAATAATATAGAACAAGGATGAAGACTATCCCTTGGTAAGGATTTCAGGACTGGAAAAGGTGCATTAAGTGTTTGAATGGGATATTTTGAAGGACCTTTTAAATTAAGAGAAGCCAGTCACTTGTTTTATTCTTACCATGTCTATATTCAGGAACATTCAGTGAGTTTCTTCCCAGATAAGACCCAAATGCTCTGATCAGTCCAACTAATATCTTCAGCTACCATTTATAAAGCAGTGTCTATATAAGGACCAGGCTTCTTGTTACTACAAATTAAGTTAATGTGACTGTATCTGAGGATTTTAAAGAACATTTTGCTCTTTTTGATGAGTCCCTAATTTATTTGACTACAATTTTCCCTTCAGCTGAAGACTTTGAGACCAGCAATTGTTTTCAATATCTTGAAGTCAGAATTTCCTAGTGTATTTATACTAGAAAAGCACATCTCTTTTTAAATGGAGGAGGCTGTGTCTTCCTGCTGAAAAGATTTATAACAAAAGCTTCAAAACAAATCTCTGCCTGGTCTCTGTTTCTTTTCCCTTGATATTAGCCCAGTACCTTTCCATGGCTTCTTTGTTTGCCTGAAACTGCACAGTTCTCTCTGGGTCACTGGGGAAAGGTGGGATTTGGAGTACTTGTGTATTGTTTTGCAGGTGGGTTTTTTTGTTTTTTGGGGTTTTTTTTCCTGCTCCTCTGGTAAGCTTGCAGGTCCATGAGCTCCTGCAGCTCAGGCTGGATTCAGCTCTTTCCAGCACCAGACCATTTCCCACTGGCTTCTGAGCTTCTGCCTGGCATACAGACCTTGAGGGCAGCTGAATAGGCACCCTTGTGGCCCCTTAATATAACCAATGTATGTACACTAGGTCGTTATTTATGGTTTTGTCTTTCCCCTCCACCAGGATTTTCACTTATATTACCATTTATATATGTGTTCTCATACTGCAGAACAGAGGATGAGAAAGATGCTTCTCCTTAAAGGACAGTCCAGGTTCTTCTTAAAGAAGAATCAGTACATATTGGCAGTATCTACTTTGAAATTCAAAACACTTCTATTTTAAAGACAAACAGAGTCAATTTACAAAAGTATTTTTAAAGGATCATTTTTTTTTGTCATAGGAATTATAATTTCCTATGATGCGATTATGATGAAGTGTAGGAAATGTTAAAAGTTTCATACTAAAGACTCCATCAAGCATCAAATATGGAATTACAGATCAGAAGACAATCTCAACTCTAGAAATTTTTCTGTGGCCTATTCTTACCAGAATGAATAGTCATTTATTCCAGTGTTACCCAAAGAAACACCTTTAATAATCTGACAGAATTTCATACAATTTTACCTTACTTTAAGTAGTCTACTTCATGCCTATTAAAAATAACACCTGATGGCCTTGATAGACTTTTTTTTAACTGAACTAAGAAATCTCTCTTAACTAAGAAAAATTTAGGCATCATAGTCCCACTAAGGTGTCTGAAATAGAGACAACGACTCACTGCTTGGATGTGAGTGTTTTCTCTGTTGATGGGGAAAGGAGCTTAAAACAATTGCAGAGGTTTAGACATGTTATGTTGGTTGAGAAAAACCCTATTCTGGATGTTACCACTGAAAAAACATCAATTTCATGTTTGACTGTTATCCTTCACAAAAAGGTGGACCAAAAGGCCAAAGCAGAGCTGACACCAGTAGTGTAAAAATGAGGCAAAAAGTAAGCACAAACCAAAATTTTTTGTTACTTAACCACGTTTTAGGAATAAAACAGTGTGCAAGTTTCCAGTGTGAAACAAAAGGAGAGAAAGGATGGGCATTTCCTCTCCAGCTTGCCTTGGTTCATTTTATGTATGAGGTGCCCACAAATTAAAGCCAGACAAACAAATAAAACCATCTTTGAACAAAATATGAGATAATCTCATAACTCAAAATATAATACCACAGGATACAGAGAGAGACATGAAGCTTGTGGCTTCAAGTTTTGGGCAGGAAAAATTAGCAATTGTTAAAAATATCCTGGGACCACATCTTAATAACCTGTCAATTTTGGTTGCTGGAATTTTTTTATCATTCATAGGTCAAGCACTCAGAGTTCAGCCCAGTGTGCTTGCTATTGATCTTGGAAAAATCTGGCCAATTAGTCAGAATCTTTTTCGAAGCATATTTTAATACATTTTTAACATTAGTATCCTTGCCTCTGGGCAGGAAGGCAGATATGAAAACCACCAGAGGCAAGGGTAGATCAAGGTCAGCATTTATAACTTCTGTAATGAATTCTGGACCTCATACCCAGAAATCTTTAACCAAGAGGCAGTCATAAATTAAGGGAGTTAAAATTGATCGTAACTTCTGTCCAAAAGAAAAAAAAAAGGCTCTTTATAATTTGATTCATCTTTAGGGAACACAGAGTCTGTTACATAACAGCAGACTAAGATGTTAAAAGGAAATATTCATGAACCAATTTTCCTATAGTCTAGCAATCTGATAGCTTTGATTCCAGTCATCAGTCTAAAACTCCCCTTATAAACTGCCATAATTTATAGGTCATTGAGCAGTTATGTGAATAGGGAACTTTAACAAAACTGTATGAGTCAAGTGTTGCATCTCCTTTTAACTTGGGGAAAAACAAACAAACGAACATTTCAGATGTATGCTTATTGATATTGAGAGAGTACGAAAAGAATGTAGAATTTGAGAAAAACTTTCTGACCAAGGGAACCTATTATTCCAGGATTTGAGGCATAACATCCAGAAAGATCCAGAATTTGCCTTTGACAAAGTAAATAAGTCTGGCAAGCAAGGGAATTTGCTTCATCCAGTCTGATGTTTATAGGGACAGATAGTGGTTCTGCAGTTTGGACATGAGAAAGAATGTAAAATGAGAAGGAAAAGAGACCTGAGGGAGAAAGCTGTGTACTGTTCAAACTCAGAATCAACAAAATCAGTACAAGAAGTTGTTCATGCTGTAGCATAAAATGCAAGATAAAATGATGCCCAGAAGCACTACAATGTACAATGATTTATCTACCACGGTACTTGCTAAAACCACTTATTCAGATGGAGAACTAGGCTTTGGTCCTTGGGCACTGGCATAAATAAATTTCATGTCTTTGCATAGAGGAGGTCAATATTAGCTAAATAAGAAATACTTTCCCTCATAGGTAAAGAGGCTTAACCAAGAAAGAAAACCTGCCAGAGAATATAATTCTTGTTTGGTTTTGAATGAAATTATATGATTTACAGATTGGATACAAACCTGGGAAAGATTTGTTTTATTTTGATACATTTCCTGGATCCTCTGACAAAGTAAGACAAAGCCATCGCATATGTAGTGGGGAAAAGATCACGTTTGCTCTCAGTATTTTCTCTGGCTGCTGGGTAGGGCAGGCAGAGAGCAAGAGATATCCCCTGAGCCACTGCTCAGACGTTCGGTCAAAGGCTGGGAGAGTTCCCAGAAAGGCACAGAGCAGTTGTGTTGTCAAGTGCCAGCCAAGATGGAAAGAAGAAATCTTAAGGGGTCCATACGGAGCTGCACTGATTTTTCTGAACTAACAGTTGTTCTGAAGGAAGGGAGCTTTCTCTGCAACATATCCTGTTATTTTCATCTATTTAAGCCCAGGATGTTTTTCCTAATTCTTTTTTGTTTTGTTTTTTTTTTCTTTTTTTAAGGATGTAGTCTTTCTAGAGCAAGTTGTGAAAAATTTCTACATTTATTGATTCCAAAATCTTGGGGTTAGTCGTCAGAGAAAATTATGCAGGCAGCTCTGTCTGCACAGAGTCCCATCACAGCGTACCAATCAGTTTAAAAAAGAAAAAAACAAAACCTGCCTTCCAGTGCTAAGGGGAAAGCTGAATCCACTGCATCAGTGTGTGTCCTTGTCTCTGAACTTTCTTTTCTTCTCTTTTCTGTCAAAAATTGATTAAAGGAGTGGTAGCACCATTGCTACCTAATAGGTGCTCCACTGAGTACTTGTTGATATAAAAAAACCCCAGAGATATCTTCTAATTTATTACCTGAATTGCCACAAGTTTCCAAACAGATTGTGATAGGTGAAAATTTTACAGTCCCTGGTGACAGTGAAAGCAAAAGTCTTTCTTTCTACATAGAGACAAATGGGAAAAAGGACATCATCTACTCTCAGTGAAATAAAAGCAGAACAGAGGCCTGAGTTGTCTGTTTTGACTCCAAGACTGAAGCCAGAGAAGCTCCAGTGTCTTCAAATAGTTGAGCCTTGGGGAATGCCATCACCAGATTTGGTGGCCCAACTGCTCTTGGGCAACTGATGTGCTGACCACTTTTCAGTGCCTTACTATGGGACAACATGGGCACTTACTACTTACACCCACTTCTTTTACTCAAGAATTTATCAACAGGTATCCAATATTAAATTCTGTACCTCACTAGTTCTGTTTCAGTTCTGCTAAACTGGGAAAAACTAAGGGGAAAAGCATACTTGAGAAATTCTGGTGTGACCTGTTTCACACTAAGTTCATGAACAACACAGAATAAAAATACCTAGCTTTTTAAGAACCTCTAAAAGACACTCCTATATTTGTATATCAGATTTACCTTATATCTTTCATATACCCCGTGTAAGTGACACTGTGGAAATGTAAACTCCATTCAGAGCTGTTGATGTAAATTCCCAATGAGTGTGCTGAAACAACTTGTGTCAGCACAGATGCACTTGTGAGATAATTAGGCAGGACGTGGTAGTCTGCAGACTGGACAGAGCCAGGTCAAGGGTTCAAGCTCTGGCCTCTAGTTATCCATTTTGCTTAATAGTCTTGATGAGGTGAGCAGGTCAGAGACTGTTCCCATTAGTCAGTGCAAATGAGGCTGTTCTGTATAGCAGAAGGTGTACCGGAACGCATAATCGTAGACTGGCTACATTACCTGATGAGTATATATACCTTGTATGACTGTCCCCATGACTGCACAGCCATGAGATCACTGCGACAAAGCTATTTACCGTTCTGAAAAGCTTTGCAGCTGTTCAAAAGGATTTTGGTACTCGCTGCTGCCTGGTTGCAACTCTTACCATCCAGGATCTTCCTTCCTCCCACAGACCTCCAACAACTAATGAATTTAGACTGATGCCATGCTCTTTTACCCACATGTATTAACCCCATAAATCTCGCTGTTTCATCATATTTGTGCTATCATATTTGTTACTGTAGCGAGTCAATGATGACCACTCTTAAAATCTATGTTAATTCACAGAATAAACATTTAAGAAATTTTCTTAATGAGACTCTTCTTTTGAGGCCAGGGTAACAATGGATCAGCAGTGCAAACTTTGCCAAAACACATTCTAAAGCTACAGTATTATACAATGGTGATAAAACATTTATGGAATTATTTTAAATTATGATGATGATCATCTACTTTGTTCAACACATTTATTAGAATTTCAGTTCAACCATTAACTAGCTGGATCTCTTGGACAGAAAGATAAAGATTCATTTAAACATTAAAATGTTGGAATAAGGCCATAATGACTGAGGAGGAAGCAAAATCCTACACCTTCTCAAACCATGGTAATGAAAAACATCTGAACCCACACCCTTATTAAGACATAGAATAGGTGGTTGTTTTTCAGCTGTGATTTCATTTCTTTTACATCAATGAAGATACTTAATATTTATCTTTATTCATGAAGTTCAGGGCCAATCTTCTGGAAATAGTCATTTTTTCTTTGGACTGTTTACCAAATTTTAAGTCATTAGAATGTAATGTGGATTTATATTTTCCCTCCAATTTCCTGCTGCTCAGTACCATCTACTAGGTAGCAGAGGATATAATTATTACTAGAGAGTGCTTGAATGACTTTTGGTAATTGGAATTTCAGTAAACCTTGCCAGGTCATCTAGCAATATTAGGGAGGTATCTGAGTCATTGCTCTCTTGACAATCAGCTGGCTTTTTTCAGATGACAAAGTCTCCAGATGAATTTGTATGTGTTTTCATGCAGTGGCAAGGGTATCTTCTTTGAAATGCTTGATGTGCTTACTATTTCATGCTCCTATGACTGTTAATGCATACAGGAGTACCATAAACCCTGTGTGAGGCTTCAAAATATTTGGTTATTTCTACCTTACCTATCTTTTCTGGAGACTATGCAAGTGTAAGTTACAGTGTAAAGGAAGCCTTTATACAAACACAGTTATCAAGACAAATAACTTTTTTTTCATGGTCACTATTAAAACAAGCACAACTTCGTCACTATGTGCTGTGACCTGAGGGACCCTCCATGGGGGCACTGTGTGTTTCCCTGGTTGGCATGGCCTGGTCTCAGCTCTGTTGCAGTCTTTTGTAGCTCATGCCTCACCATAGATGGTGGTAGCTCAGGCTCTCTGCCTACCTTCCATGGTCCTGACATTACATACCCTCTCCACCCACTATTCCTCTGGGCTGCTTGGTGACGTAGCCAGGCCCATGGGATCACTAGTGTAGCAGGACTCTCCACTCATTCCTGCAGAGGACTGAGCTTTATTAAGGGTGTGTCTGCCCTTCAAACTAGAGGTAAAATTGCTACAAGAAAGAAGTGGATTTAGCCTTTATGGAATGGAGATGTGGCTTCAGTGTGACACAGTTTTGGGAGACCGTGGGTACACATTCCTACACCCAGTATGATTTTACAACCATGTTCTGGTTTCTTATACTGGGGTCATTATTTCATCTATCAAGGTTAAAATTAGCACCACTATTTAAACTCAGCTTAAATGCCATAGTCTCACCTCCATTTTATGGCCTATAAAAGAGGAAAGAAAAAGTCTTTGTTCCATTCATTTATAGCTGAAGTTAAATCAAATTAGTATTTCCAGTAATTATGACTCCCTTTTAGCTTTGTCAAAAGTGTAATGGCAATTTAAAAAAAGGAACAACATTTGAAAAAGGAAAGCTTTCAACATTTATCTTAGTCTCCACATTGTGGATTTCCATACTTTTTGCTCCCAGTCACTTAGGTCAACTATCCTATGGATAGGAGCTAAGAGAATCCACAGGGCTAAATGTTTCAGCAATACCAAAATCACATGACTCCTAAAGAAATCTCAACTTTAAAGTATTATCCCTTTCCAGATCATCTTGTTTTTATGCTGATTTCTTGTATGTATCCTATGTATGCAGTATGTCAAAATGTATCAAAGTTAATATTTAGTAAGTGCTACCAGAAATATATAGCACTTTTCTGTACTATAGCAACATGGGATATATATATATAGATACAGATAAAGATATATGATATAGATGGTATAGATTATATAGATGACAGATACAGATTATTTAGATATAGATAGATACAGATACAGATATAGATATAGATATAGATTATATAAATTATATAGATGATATAGATGATATAGATAAAG
>VXBX01009024.1:0-93058 GCA_013400415.1 Scytalopus superciliaris
TAACAAATAAGCAAATAGTGCCAAATAACTCAGTAGGAAGTTTTAAATCTCTTGCAATTATTCATCCAGCCTAATGTAAGTGACACTGAATATGTTGAAGTACTTCACCAATTTTGTTGATATGTTTTTCAGGAGAGTGTTAACCATGCCTGAAGGAGTCTGGTAAAATATATTGAAATTACACAGCATAATCACATCTGTGAAATTCTTGACAAAATAAAACTTCCCAGAGAGCAGTTGTCAACCTTGTACTATCCCCTGGCATATTTTGAAAAAGGATTCAACCTGATGAATAATATTCATGGTACAAGTTATGCTTCTTTGCAACTTGTGAGCTTGTCATCTTTGATTCTCATAATATGTGTTCGTTCTCTACTGGAAATATTCTCACCATCTTCTTCTGTCTCCTGAGAACTTAACAGCTTATCTGCAGTTTAAATTCCCTTAAGATTATGAGAATCGTAAGTATAAATCTATTGGGGAAACCCTTGTGATTGTTTTTGTCATCTTTAGTCTTTATATCCATCATTTTTTAAAAAAGATTTTCAGCAGAATTTAATGTAAGTGTATTTTGGTGATGTGAATATTTGTCTCCTCTCAGAAACTGTAGAAGCATAAACTGTGGCAGTGCAAACTTTTTTGTTCCCTTGTTATTTGAAGACCAAACAACAGGACTTTTATCGTGACCTGACTGATTAATTTCCTTCTTTGTAGAGAATATATATATATCCATGTTCAGTGAATAAATGTTTAAAATATTTATCATTCAAACACATGCATACTCAATTAACCTGTCTGTTGAATACAAATCTGTCATAGGAAAAAATAAATATGTCAAAATGAAGTAATAACTTTAACTACATATAGGAAGTAAATGTCAAAAAATATGCCAGCCATGACATTAATTTTTTTAGAAGATTTTGCAAAATAGTCAGACTTGGGATATATTTTATTTCAAGAAGTCTTCCTCTCATTCTTTAATGAAGCCTACCTGCATGTCATTTTTGCCATGTTGATTGAATAAGGAAGGCTAAATGGATTCCCAGTTATCATAAATAGGCTTCAAGTATAATTCAAAACTTTTATGACATTCTTTGAACAGTTATCAAAGCCAAGTGGTGACTAGCTTTTTATAACAGCAGAAAGAAATGGAACAAAATGCAAATTAAATCTGCAGGGCTCTTGGGTTTTGTTTAAAACAAACTATTTGTATAAGTAAACTCAATAAAAATGACTAATTAATTATGAATTGGAAATCCACTGTGGAATATGCAGTTTTTTCATATTAACCAAATCAAAGATACTATATCAAAAAAATGTACTTTGTTCTTCCTTATGACAAGTTAGTTTAATTGTGATTATATTTACTGCACTGAATCACAGTAAATGTGCTGTAGAGAACCCTGATGATACTTTACTGAAGATTTAAGGTCTACTCTTATGCTGAAATATGTAAGAACAGCAATTATCTGAGTCTACCAAAAAATTGTAAGTACTGCTTTGCAAATACTACTGTTTATTCCTGAAATATATGATGACTCCCAGCCTGGATGAAAAGCTGTTCAACAGGATTTACCTAGACCTACTTCTGCAGTGAAGTATCTGAAGCAGAAAGTCCTTTAAACTCACTCAGCAGTCCTCACTCACCAACTGCTTCCCACTCCAGGTTTTCACGACCTTATAACTTTTTGAATTAGGAAATAAGTTAATAACTTTTAAAATTAAATAGAAAGGAATAGAAATAAAAGCAGTTGCGAACATCTTTGCTCTTTCTATCTACACTGTGTCTTTCTGGATAGGTTCAATTTAGAGTCAGACAGCTCAATTTTCTGAATCACGAAATAGTGGACTTTCCTCCATTACCTCTAAAGCTTTTCAGCTTCCTTCTTTTAGGAGTCTCTTTCCCTTGCTGTGTCCTTGTTTTTCTCTTAATCTTTCCCGTCCCTGACACACCTGATAGACTAGTCTTTTCAGCTTTCTTCCTGGAGCATACCTAGTTCCCCTCCAAGCAGGACAATTCTTACCCATCTATCTGATGGGGCTCACCTGTCCCAGTGTGGGCTAAGCAAAGCAGAGACTGATCTTGAGTTGTGGCACAAACACAGTCTGTATGATGTGTCTAAGAAGTCCTACTCTCACTGACCTCCTGCTCAGCTATAGCTGTGCAAGTGCTTTTGAAACCAGTCTGTAAAGGTGAGGAAAATTCTTTGTAGTAGTGAGTTATTGAGTTTGGACTGCTTAGTCTTAAAACTGAAGTAAAGATTTCTGGACTGTTTAGAGGAAAGAACCTGGAAGATACTCATCTGATCAAAAAAAGTGATTATAGACCCATGATAGTTAAGTCTCCAAGGAGAGCCTAAATAGAGAGGTACCCATAAGCCGTGATTCTAAGGCCAGCCAAGCACCAGGCAGAGCTGTGGGTGCCAGCTTCTTTTCCTTGACTACACATCACCTTAAAATACATGCCTCCAGTTCAGATGTATGGGGAGATTCTGGCTACTTTGCTCACAGTGCTGTGCTTAATTCAGTGGACTTCTCTGCTGAGCTTGCTCTTTCCCTCAACAAGTTCAGAATTATTTCTTTATTGGGTACTTTAACCTCTGAAGGTGTTACTTTTGTGGTGTGAAATCCCACAAGTGATTATAATTTCTGGGACTACTCTGCCTGTATTACCTAACTCTCCCATCACATCTTGACTCCTTGTGTCTTCTGACCCCACAGCACATAGTTTACAAGAAAGTCAGTATTCGTGCACATTCCAAAATTAATCAAACTATAAATTATTCCTGTCTATTTTTAATCAGATCCTCAGCATTTTTGGTCCAGTTTCAAACCAGTTATGACCAACATTTATTTATTTTTCAGTGCACATTGTGCTGATTCACATATGTTGTAAAATAGAATTTGTGGGTAAAAGAGCATTCATTTTTGGCAAAAGTACTGCAAAAATCATACTGTTTTCTTGGGACTGAATTTATGGAATATATTTTGTTTTGCTTCCTTGAATGTCAGAGGAAATACCATTTCTTAAACAATAACCTGGCTCAGCCCTTAATTCTGAGCAAGCCTTTTCTTAGACTCATAAAACAGTAGCTGAAGGTAGCATCTTCCAATTTCAGGGTAGCCTGCTAAAGTATGAAGAAGGTGCTGATCTGCCCAGTTTTACCCCACACACCATTGGTTTAATAAAGGTCCTGGACAAAGCAGAAATAAGTGGGCATATCTATTGCTTAAAATAAACTTCTCATTTTTCTGTAAATTAGGGTGCTTTGCTACCCTTACAAATATGCTTATGCACACAGAAGTCTCTACTCACCTGACAAGACTGCTGGGCTTCAGCAGAGCTCCCCACTCACAGTTGCTGAGTCTGATGCCATAATGAAGATGGCTGATGTCTCAAATGAGGGCATTTTTTTTAACAGAGCAATGTAATTTTATTCAAGTTCCTTACTGTCGTTTTCCCGTTTCATAAAGGCTTAGGATGTTGTATATCAGAAAAGTTATATGGTTTGGAGAGCTATTTTTAATCTCTTGAAGTTTGAGTAGTAGGGACCTTAGGCAAGAACAATTCTCCCTGTTAAGTAGAAGATTAAAGATGAGGTCTAAGATTTGCATAATGTAAAAGGTGTACGTCACTCTAAGTATTATTAATATTTTTTAATCCTTAGGCAATTAATAAAAGGACAACTTCAGAATTTGCCTTTGGGTAGTATCTCTTAACAGCATATCAAAATATTATTTGTTTAATTATATTTGACTTACACTTCCATGGGGTTTTTAGTTTGATTTTTTGGGGGTGTTGGCGGGGTTTCTGTTTGTGGGGTTTTTTTGTTTGGTTTGTTTTTTTATTGTTGTTGTTTCCTCAAAGGAATCAAAGCTAATGCTTCCATAAAAATCTTATAATAGACAGTTCTTCTAATCTTCAGTATCACCAGGCAGATCATATATAAATCTTTATTTTTCTTTTGTAAAGCATGTAAAGATTTTAAAGCAGTCTCTGAAGCAACAGATTATTGTTAGCACTTCACTATGACCCCAGTATGACCCTTGATGAAAGGAACCTTTCTTTTTATCTCAGTGAGCTCCAGATGGTGATTTTCTTATGTCTCACAGACCAAATTATATTCAACTTTTTCTAAAAAAATGAACATAAAGAAATCTCAAATTTCTGTTCTGAAATGATGGGTTAATGACCATAATGTTAAAAAAAAAAAACAAAACAGTTGTAAATCTGCCCATGGATTTGCCCAGGCAAATGGGGGTATGGGGCATTGGTTTTTCCTGTGGGGCTTAAGTGTGAAGTGGGGAGACTACAAAGGAATTGAGGGATGAGTGGAATGTCATTTTATCTATATCAGTTGTTATGATGAAAGTCATGTGAGTCAATTTTATTCATGGATTAGAATTTTCTTCAGGAGCATGGTTGAAATCATAATGCATGATCATTGTGAAATGAAAGCACCATGATTTCTAAAGCATTCCTGCCTTGCATAGATGTGCTGTGAAATAAGCAAAAATGTATAAAATACAGCATCTTAAAGTAAAAAACAATGCTTCGTGCTGATGCTAAGGAAACACACTATCATGGACACCAAAATAAATAATTTAAGGTTCACTTTAGTATGTTCTAGGACTGAGAACCAAGCCATCTTCACTGATCTTGCAGGCCTTGATTAAAGATTGAATTGAACTTTTGGCATATTGGAGGGAGTGTTTTGCTTTATCATAATCTATATTTTAATCTTTATTTATGTAGTTGTTGTTCAGCCTTCAGCTGATGTCACTTTTTGATTCAAGCATACAGAAAAGAGGCCAGTTGAAAGGTATGATAATTAAGTTTTTTTTTTATATCTTTGAGAACGTCTTTCCATGCCCTGCCTCAGTTCTAGTACAGTAACTGTGCTGTTGACTTCAGTTTTCTGTGGCTGTAGTTGGATTATATTTTATCCTTTTTTCCCCCTGACCTGCTGAGTCTGTCACAACAGTCACCAGATTACAGCCCAGGTTTCACATTGTTTGATGTTGAGAAGAAGTGATCTGTACATACAGTGTTTGTATATTCTGACTTTAGATACCCTGTCAAGTCTTCCAGTGAGACCACACAGAGTTGGATGTCTCTTATCATTGCATGACTCCTAATTGTAGTCTTTGAGACCCAAGGACAGGAGAGACTCTAAGCCCCTCTCACACTGCTGTTTGGCTTCTCTGTCAGTATGTGAAGACTGATCTATACAGATGTCTGTAGATGTGCATTTTTTTAATAAGTGCTGTTCAGGATGCTATTGTGATAAGGGCACTGCAGCCTAAAAAAAATAAATATGTGTACGATATTTCCTACTATAACATTGTAGAAAGGAAGAAGAAAGTGTGAAACAGATTCAAAATCATGAGGCGAGCTCCTAGCTTTCTTTCTCTTCCACTATACTTGGTTCTGGTGGGATGACCAGTCTAACTGTGACAACATGGATGGAGCTTAGTATGGGGACTAACTTGCTTATAAGGCCACCAGTAAGAACATGCACTGTAAGTAAAAACGCATGCTGCAATAGCAGCCTTCTGCTCTTTTATGGGGACAGTGAGACTTACAGCTAGACAAAACCCTTGAGATCATTTTGTGTCACAGCATTAAATCACTAGGTGTTAGTATAATGATGTATATTATGTATATGGGGAGCAAATTGAGGGTAGGTGTCATCTCCAGCTGCTGAGTCATGCTGAGTGCAAATGCCAGGGGATTATGCCAGGAGTGTGGAAATGTTTTTAATGTACAAAGATCTATTTATATGTTGCTCTTACACAAAATATTCAACTCATTTAATTCCAAGAAAACAGTTGAAAACACTGGGGTAGAAGCATAGGTGATGATGAATGAGACAGAAAGTAGATAATAAAGATAAGGGTCCTGTCTAATCAGTCCAGTGTTGATAGGGACAAAAATATTGCTGTGGTTTCTCATTCAGGGGGAGTCTTATATTAAAGAAAAATTAAGTTCCAGAATTATGTTATTCTTGTTTCTTTGTTTTGATGCCACTTGTAAATAACTACTGTCTTACAGTTCTTATAATTTATAACCACTCCCAGGTTTATGCCCCAAATTTAAGATAACTGCCTATCATGTCATATTGAAAAATCCACTGATTGTATTTCTGTATTAGCCTTTTTTAAATCTCTGATGGAAATACAGCTAACAAATAGGAGATACTCTATTTCTATCCTGTTTCTTCTGTCAGGAAGTCATGGTCAACAGATGCTGGTTTAAAGAACAGTGTTCAATAGATGCTGGTTTAAAGACCTTAGGCAAGCAATTGTGTAATTGCTGTCATCAAACTGTTCTCCGATCTTTACACAGTTGTAAATCTAGTTAAAGGATATGTATGTATTAAGCATCAGTATTTGTTTAATGGAAGAAGCTTCCTAGAGCTCTTTTCTTTGGTGAAGTTGATAAAATATTCCTCTCCAGTGCTGTGACCACATATCCATGGCTGACCTGAGCAGAAGCTAAGGCAGACAGGTCAAGAGGCTGCCCATTCCCAGACTTGAGAGAAGTTGCTTAGTAGAGGTTGCATGCATGGAAGCTGAACAGTACGTGTGTAAGAAACAGCAGATAACTCGCTTGGCCGAGCCAGTCAGTGACTGGCTGGGACCAGCTGGGACCCAGCCAATTCCCTTCACCCTACTTCCCCCATTGCTTTCCCTGCTCATAGCCACTACTTGAGCAAGTGGAACTCTTCTGAGATCTGGTGTAACACCCTAATCCACCAAAAATTACTCCTTTTATTGACAGGTTCATTTTCTGCTCATTTCTTCTTTACGTGTCCTCAGCAGAGTCCAGATAGGACCACATCAGTGCCAGGGAGAGTGGGCTGAGAGGACCCATGTAGGCATCTGTTGATAAGGATTCCCCCTGACATTATGTTGGGCAGATCATTCAGAAAATTAGGGCTATGATTCATGAAATTTTGGTTGTTAGCACTACCAAACCAAATTACAAGAGTTTGGTCATACTGAGATGTCAACAGAATGGTAAATGCTGTCAGTCAGGAAGTTAGGAAAGCAGAGTGGTGCAACACTGACTAAAAAGCATCAAACTCTGAAGCTTTTATGGAGGCATCTATCTATTTAATTTTTTATGGTGATTACCAGCATTATGGGAAATTGGAAAATATTAAAGTGTCTCTGGCTTTATTAAGGAAG
Source organism: Scytalopus superciliaris (assembly GCA_013400415.1). Classification (NCBI taxonomy): domain Eukaryota; kingdom Metazoa; phylum Chordata; class Aves; order Passeriformes; family Rhinocryptidae; genus Scytalopus; species Scytalopus superciliaris. Next base: position 7,195 of record VXBX01009024.1, read on the forward strand.
ATTGTAATATTGAAAAAGGTTACACAAGCATTTGTTGCTCATGTATATAACAGGAGCACTTACATTCCATATTTAGAAGCAATCTTTCCTTTAAAGAAAAACAGTTCATCAAATTGTGATGGCATTTGTGTCTTTTCTCCTTAATGAATTAACAGGAATTTCTGTAGTCCTTTTTCTGAAGATTTGGATTATCAGGTATTCACCAGTGTTTACAATTCCATGAAAGTCTCTAAATCAAATACTAGTGTAAATCTAATGGGAGTAACATTTAAAGGAGCCTTTCATTTTGACACTCTGTATGCTGACTTCTTTACAAAGTGTCTCTTAAGACATGGAACCAATTAATGTAAAACCCATTTGTTTTCCTTATCCTTCTGTTGTTGAGCTCTATGCCTTGAATGACTTCTCAACACTCTGCAAATGATATTTCTACCTTATGCAACCAAGTCATATATCAGTTTTATTTTGAAATTTTCATCAGATTGTGGTCCCTGCCTTGTTTTAAGTTGTGATTTTTTTCCCCCACTAGTTGAATAATTTTTATCTCTCCTCTTCATCCTTCCTATATTTATCATAAAAATAATTTAGATTAAAACTGTACACATCAGATATGATTGTGTATTTATTCATATACTATTGATGGAAAAGTGTTGCATCAGGCTTTGTACAAATAACTGTGTAAAAATTCTTAGAAGAGCTGCATTTGAGAATGAATCCTTACAGCAACATTCTGTTGCTGTAATCAGCAGAGCAGTTGTTCTGTGAAATGGGGGATTTGATGACAATTTTAGCTCATAATAATCAACCTTTTCACCCTTAATCTCTCATTCCTGAGTTTGCAATGCAGCCCCATGCCTTTTATTAAGGTTCATGATTGAACTGGTTAAAGAAGTGTGGAAGAGTTTAAAAATGAGGGGAAAGGTGTTACTTCAGCTGTAGTTTAAGCCTCTCATCCTATTTGCAGGGCAGCTTCACAGACTTGCTGGAAGAGCAGCTGGGCTTCTGGAACAGGTCTGCAACAGGCTGAGGGAAAGGAGATGCTACTCTTTAAATTAGCCTTGCTGGCAAAGGAAGTTATCTTTCTCAGCCAAACTGTTCATTTCCATGTTAAAAAATGAAACATTTTGTTTCGCATGATCTACTTTTCCATAAAGTCCTGTTGACCCAAATGAATAATACATATATTTTAAAAGCTTTAAATTAAAGTGCATTACTTGTAAACTTTTGAATTTCTTTTTCTTCAGATTTACACCCAGCTACCTGTCTTATACTGGAGTGAGCAGGTTATCTTGCTTGTTTTCAGCATTACAAAATAGTGTCTCACACTTCAGTAAAAATTAAGATAAGGAAGACAGACATCTTCCTTGTCTGCTTTGTTAGAATACTTGAACTGAGATTACCCGGGTCTTTTGATTTTAAACTGTGCATAGATACATCCCCCCTAGACGATATTAGAATGAAAATTGCTTCTTCATCCTTGTATGATATAATTACTCTTTCATTCCTCTCCACAAATGAAGAGTAAAAATATTTTTGCACTTTTTTTGCATTATCAATATTTTTTCTATCAGTGAGCTATGTCATTCTTCAAATTCCTTTTTAAATTCCAGAATGCTTTTTAAAACCCTGCTTATTTTGCAATGAAATAAATTTCATTTTATATCTTTGGCATCTTGCATTATTTTTTTCATCAATATAAAGTGCCATTTTTTAAAAAAAATTTGCTCCTTTATCTTTCAAGTCCTGTTGTCATTTTACCATCAAAAACAGAGTATATTTAAAACATATTTTAAACTTTTCAAAAAGTGATTATTTCTCTAGAATGTGAAAGGCTATGATAAGCATTTAGAACAACTGAAATCCATACTAGTTTGCTACTGCATGACAGATATATTCATTTGACAATATTTACCAATTAACTTTGCAGTGTGTGCAGCTGAAAATCTCCTCTCACTTATTTTTGGACACAAGGGTTTTCAAATACATCAGATCAGAAGTCAGACTATACATCCAGGTTATTTTTATTGAATACACCCTCACTAAATGCATCTATAAAATATGCTTGTATGTACAAAACATGCAAAATGATTATGAATAATATATGCATTAGATTCCAAAAATTATTTTTTAAACCCTATGAATTATTCCATCAAATTCTATAACATATCTGATTCTGGTTGAGAACACAGATGTGGAAATAGAAATTATTTCCTTATTTCTCATATCCTACTCATGACTGTATTAGTCTCAGGGCAGATTTGACTGAGAAACTGGATACTTTGGCCAGTCATTTTCAATACTCTGTTTTGGGAATTCCCGTTCTGATATATTTGCCAGCACAGTTTGGTATAAGAATTTATAATTGAGAAGTACAGTTATATTTAGTCTGATTATAAATGGGAGAAATAATATATTAAAATTAAAACTAATATATGCCACTAATATAGTCCTGGATATAGCTGAGAGAAACCTATTAATTGGTTTAGGGTTTGAACATTCCTCTATTGGTGCTATAAATTTACCTGATTCTTCTTGAGCAGTTGATTAAATATTTAGGTATTTGATTTACATCAGGAACTGGAAAAGTTCATAGAGCTCTTAGGTGCCTATATCTCTACATATAACTGCATGCAAAAGTTATTTCAGCTTGTACCAGTACTAACTTATATTGTCCATATTGCAGTGACATTTGGTAGGTAGAAGTATGTGTATCCTGTTTGTCTTCATCAACAGATATTCACATTGAATTCCTCCTTGTGGATCCTATATTGGAATATGCAGAGCAGAAAGTCTGGAAGCATAAGGAAAACTAAAGAACACTAACCAGGAAGGAAGTGTTTCACTTTCTCAAAAAGAGAGACACAAATTCAGATGGAGGGGACAACTTGACTCGTGCTACACTTACACAAATCTTCTGTTAGGTATGCATATCAAGAAACATCAGGATGCCTAAAACACAGATCCACACTGCAAAAACTCTAAACAGCTCAGTGAGTTATACAAATTTTATGTGATGTGATAACTAGAGGAGTGAAGTAAGAAGGCAAAATTGAGATTTTCATCAGTGAAAAGAAAAAAGGGAAGCAGGTGAGCCATGAACAAAATGATAAAAAAAAAGGGGTACTGGAGAAAGAAATCTGTGAATTAAGGAAGAATGGGAATGTAATTTCTAAAAAAAGAGGAGGCAGAATTTTTATTTTTATGTAATTATTGTCTGTTTAGATCGATGCTGTTTATATGAGAGGAGAGGGTGTTGGGTCCAGGATCAGTTGGTGCAAGTTTAGTCAGATCCACAATGCCACTGTGTCATGGCAGAAACCTGTGTGCAGCCACACTGTACACTCTTTGGCCTGAACATCTGCTGGGACTTAGCTTCTGCCCACTGTTTGTGTGGTGTAATTATAACTTCTGGCAGCTTGTTACATCACAGTGCCTAAAGAATGAAAAGGTTGTGTCATGGCCTTCCAAGGTAGTGACTTTTTAGCACAACACCAATAGACTTTCTAGGTTTCTATTTAGTCATATCTCTTTCTACTTTGTCCCCTCATTTCCTGTTTACACTACATACTATAAAGCTTAATAAAGCCTTATCTCTTACTGCATTTTCTTAGGAAACTGCTTGTTGATCTTTGTGAGTTTTCCTGTTTTATAACATCCTTTAACATCAACTATTTGTAGCATCTGTTTATGATCTCTTCAATGTTCTTTATTATTTTTTAATATTCCATCTTCTTTTCCTCTTTCCACTAACATTCATAACTCTTTAAACCTTACTTATTTAAAAGAACTGTGTTCTTTCAACAGATCTGTTCCTTGGATTCAAGTACTGCCAGAAAAAGAGCATCAAAATTGACTGTTGAACTGAATAATATCTTCAATGCCATCACTTTGTTGTCTAGTAAGAAAGTGATTCAGAATCACTTTTCCCCACTTAGATTTTGTATTCTCTGTATAATACATTTAAGTCACTAAACAGAATTGTGTGAACAGGAAGACAGCGAAGCTGTTTTAAGAAAATCTGAAGCATACACAGATACATGTTTATGCAAATCTTCTGTGCTCGTGTGTAAAATTTAGATAACTGCTCACTCGAATAACTAAAATCTTAACTGGGTCTTCATGATAATATCTAGAAGATAAGTCAGGCCATGGAAATTTCTCTAACAGTCTTCTCACATTTCTTTCCAGTTTAGGTTATAATGAAAAGCCCTTTCTTAAATGTTGTTCAGGCTTGTTTCCTCTTTCTCCCTTTCTCTGTTTATCAGGGCAGCCATGTACTACTTTGATATTGTTGAAGGTTGCTATCACGACTTTAGGATAAACATTTTTATACCTTTGATGAAAGAAGTGGTCATATTGTGAGGTAGAACTTTCTTTTTATTAGATCTTGCTAGCTAGAGTATTAAGTTTTTAAATATGAAAATAACAGTTTTGCTGAGTTAGTCCTTTTAATTGAGAAACAATAACTTGTGTCAAGGAGAACAATAAAGGAATTAAATATTACTAACTGCAGTTTTATAAACCAAGATATGAAAAGAACCAGACAGGATCCCTTATGCTGAGGTGTCTTGATTCGAATCTGAAAAAATACTTGCTTTGGGCAAGTCATAGAAAAAAATCCTGTTTAAGGGAGGGCTGGATTAGTGCCTGCAAATATCAGTGGAACAGAACCACCTTTTGTGTCCCCGCACTCGATCACATTACCTGGATCAGGAGATACTGAGTGATGTGTGTTGGTAGAGGGCTGGATACATGCTGGCTAAATCTAGTCTGCTGCTTTACCTTTTTTCATTTTTCTGAATGATCTAGACACAGGACACACTGTGTTCAGCTCCAGGAGGTATTTAGACTTTGTTGTGACGTGACTGTGGACTCCATAGAGGCATGCACATAAGGAAGAATGGCCAAGTCAGCTGATGTTACTGTAAAAGCAAATGTAATTTATGGTGCTGTATGTCTGTGTGGTGACTACAGCTGCCTCTGGGCTGCCTTATGATGTGCATACAGACAGGCATCCAGGATGCATCAACGTGTCCCTGGGCTAAAGGTGTGTGTCCTCAGCACTGGGATGCATTCACATACCGTGGATGTTTGGGCTAGGGGGAGGGCTTGTGCCCAGGTATAACATTCAAAATGGTCCCTTACAGCTTCCAAGGGCAGACACATTAAAGCTGACATTCCCTTACAGAATATTCTGAGATTCTGCCATACTCTCTCCTGTATCCCTCCTCCTTTCAGTTCTCTTCTCCATCCCACACAGTGTTTGCATAAATACCCCAAGCATAAAGCAGTGTCTAGTAGCTCAGGGATTTACCAGGTTTGAGTCTGTATTTTCTAAACTGCATATATTATGCATCAGCACAAGAGCTAGATTGTTGATTTAAAAAACAAAAGAAAACAAACCAGGAGGCCTACTATCCTTTAATCCTCAAAGTTTGTTCTGTTTATTTAATGTTAATTAACTGATTATAGATTACCCCATAAGATGTCCTGCATTTTGGGAAAGTGACAGAGAGCATAAGGAAATGTGATTATGCATTGTATGACATATAGAAAATATGTAAGAGCACGATGTCACATTAGAAAACTAAAAAACACTTGACATAAAAAATGAAGACACCCAGCTGTTAAAATGCAAAGTGCAATCAGTCACTAATATCCCCAGAAATAGCTTTCATAAAAGCAGTAGACCCTCCTATTTCCCCCTCAGTTACTGTTGAAGATAAATTACAGCATTACTGTCATTGGACTGTAATTTTTAGGCTTGTTTCCTAGGGCAGTGCAGTTTATTGTTATGGCGTTACCTTTGTGTGCACATCTGTCTGTTCAACTGCCTGTCTCTGCTCTCATATTAACTTTCTGAGCTGTTGGGCAATAGCAGCCAAATTTGACAGGAAGGTAATAATCTCCAAAATTTTGAAAATCAGGTCTTCATTAGAGGAGAAAAAAACCCAAGTAAGTGTCCCCGCTGAGGAGAGGACAGGCAGACTTCAGCTGCCATCCACTCCTTCTGGCAGGAGCACAGCTGGCCCTGGGCCCGTGCGGCGCGGAGGAATCTGCGCTGTGCCCTGCCAGCTGGTGGGGTCAGCGGGCACAGAGAAATCCAGCAAGACCTGGGCGTGTGGTGAGGGCAGACAAGTGGAGAAAGCCATCACAGGAACGCACAGGGAAACTGTAGGTGTTAAAGTAGGATCAGTGGGATGTGGAACCGAAATACTTAGGAAATCAGGCTTTATTCTCTGTTTTCTTCTTGGTGTAGGTTGGTTTAATTATTGGGCTTGTTGTATTAAAAAGAAAAAAAAAAAGCTTTACTAGTTCTTATATGATTAAAACTTGCAGTTCTCAGAGACCAAAATAATAATTGCTGAGTAAAATATTAGAGCTGTAGTTCAGAAGCAGATTTTAATTTTGTAACATTCTGCAGGTGCCCATGGTGGATTGAGTTTAGCCAACTGCATGTTGTCTCTTTTGTTTACTCTGGATATATGGAGATATGACCCTTTTAGCTGCTAATGAAGTTTGTGATGATGATTTGTATGCTCATCTGTGTCCAATTCCATACCAATCTGGTAACAGCTGAGGCCCTGTAAAAAGAGTATCCTTCTAAATACGACCATTTAGCAAATAAAATAGCATAAATAATATAACTCAGATAACTATGACACAGCAAACTCCAATTTTTTCTTATATCTGGAAAATTTTTTCAAATTATCTTTTTTTTTCAGACCTCTGAATAAAACAGATGAACTTGAAATTGCCACTGTCTTAATCACTTTCAAACACAAACAGGAATGTGTCCATCATAGCCATTCCCCTAGATGAGCTATTTTTTGCTGTCCTTCATACAAGCTTTGAAAACACTCTAGCCTGTCTGTTCTCATTAAGGGGCAGTCAAGTAATGCAGAAGGAAAAGAAGACATAATTTCTGTCAAGATGTGTTTGTCTTAGAATAAAGAATGAACAGAAAAATATACTATAACCTGGTAAGGATTAGAGGAAAAACAGATTTTTACATCTTGTAGGTGGTCAACATGGTTTATGATATAACCTTCATTGACACAGCCAGACTCCTCTTTTTTACAGAATAGTCGTGTTTTTGTAAAGGCAGGCTTTACCTTTTTTTTCCAACTTGCTGCACTATAATTTGACTTCTAAGACTTATTTATTCACAGTATTTAAGTTTCATCAGAATTACACAAAAAATTTGGAACATCTGCTTAAAGAACACCTCTGAAACATAAGTTAACTTGCTTGCCAAAACATGTCTTTTTAAGGCAGCATTCTTTAGTCTTTTTCTTAAGAACACTTTGGGAGTTCATACACTTGTTTGCTCAATCCCCTTCTATTTATGGAGATGAAAGTTATTTCTTTAATCTTTTGAACAGGAGCTTCCTTCACAGTCTTGCAGATGGTTCTGTTGCTGAATGAAGCAGAGATCCTATAGAAAAAAAAAAAAAAGTAATTTAAATCAATAATTAAAGCCTTTACCAGGCTTGAAAATTGAAAAAAAACCCATGTAAATAGGCAACAGATTTGGAATCACTAATACATCACACAGATCTTTGCCATATCAACTAACAGAATAACCAGCATTTGCAGTGTATTTCAATCATCCCTGGTCCAACGGAAGGAGGAAGTGAAATACTTGGGAAGTACTTGCCATCTAGTTTCATTCATATTTTCTAACAATAGAGATTGTAGGTTCCAGGTCCCATTGACGTTTAAGGAAAGAAATGTGATCCACTGCCCTTTAACTTTTTTATTTTCTTTGATTATGACTATTTCTTTCACTTCTTTTTCAGTCAGACTTTGGTGTCATTTGCCTTTTCTCTCACTTGGTGTCTAATCCCTCTCTGCTCAAGGATTCTCACCCTGTGGCCACTTGCCCAGGCTTTTTCTTCAAATCCCATGGTCCTTGATCAACAACTTGTTTGTTGAATTTCATGTATTATTAAGCTCTCAGTTCTTTTCTCATGTTTATAGTCCAATATCCTGTGCCAGTTACTGAATTTTTCTACCATCCCCACCCAATTCATTATCAATGAGAACTATTTCTAATGAGGGAAAAACATTGCATTTTTCGTTAGTCTCATTCTTACCAGGATCTGAATTCTTTAAGATGAGATTTTTCCCTGAAAATTGATCCTTAGGCAGAATTCTGCTGGAAAAAAAGAATTCCAGATACTTACAATGTAGCATTATACTATGAAAAATGTAAACCAGAGCATAGTAGTGACTGGTGTTGAGGAACTACCACAATAAACCCTCAGCTTATAGCACATTTTCATTAAATGTTTTTGGCTGTTTAGTACCTCATCCCTATTGAAAAAAAAATAAAAACCCACCTCAAAACAAACATGAATTAATGAGTTTTCATAGCAGGTAATGGGAGTCTTCATTTTTTGTTTCTCCCCAGGTTCAGTAATTATTATTGCAAATTATATTAATGACATATATTTATGATGCACATTTGTAGTGTATGTTTTATAGGACTTTATATGCATTCATAGATAGTAGTTTGAGATTGAAAAAATTGAGCTGAAAAAAAAACAAGACAAGAATGAACACAATTACTGTCCTCTGCATATCCATACATTAATGTTCAGTAATTACAGGAATTTACCAAATTGTCTCCCTTCTTAGAAAAAGATGTCATCATGCCTTTCAGTCTTGCAAAGCATATTTATAATGACAATTCTCATATATAAACCTCAAGGTAACATCAGTAGGCTCTACTGCTCATCTGTTTTGTTTAAAATCAGAGACTATCTTTCTAGCACCAGTTTTAAAAACAAAATTCTTCTTAAAAGGACAGCATTACAATTATGGATCTTGCAGTAATTTAAGGATTATTATAAAAATGCATTTTCTACATTCTTAATGTGATTTGAAATGAAATATTATATGAAATAGGTTTTCTTTCATTTACTATTAGCAGAAAAATGGAACACTGTTTTAGTGCCTAATCTACTTCTGTTCATGTTGACTACAAAGACATTAGTTTCTTAAAAGATTAACATGTTTGCTTTCATTGCTCAAATCCTTGAGACCTCAGTTATTAATTGCAAAATCTGCTGCTGAGGCCATATTACAGGAGAAAATCAAAAGGAAAGGCATTTTGATGGATTTGCCTTAGGAATAAATGGTGGAAAACTTAAGCTTGAGCCTCAACTTGATAGCTACTGATAACATCCAGGTGAGAAAGCGCCATACATACTTTCTCTCTAGCCTCAAGTCAGCAAAATGTAGACTCTTCTCATCAGGAATAGGATGAAAATGTTCAATGTTTGTATTTGGCATATTTATGCTTTCTCCACAAAGAGATTTTTTTCTTCTTTTGCATTACCAACATCTCACCTAGGAATGAAAGTCTTTACCAAATCTGTCAATCTATCCTGTAGGCATTCTGTCAGATGTAGGAACAGTTTAAAAAAAAACCCCAAAACACTAGGGATAAATATATATATGAAGGCATCCTTATACAGTGCTGACTCTAAGAGATAAACTATCTACTTCCCAGTCTGATGGTGATTTTCTAACCCTCAAACACAACCCCCTCAACCTCCCTGCACCTTGAGACAAGGCAGCTGCATAGAAATAAAGTACAAAATTGTGTATGAAAAATTACAGCTTTTATCTTATGTTATACCAGGCATTTTTGTGGTATGATTCCTTAATATTTAAGAGTGAATAATTCTTTTGGTACCTTCTGTGTGCCATTTATGATTATAGCCCTCTCTCACTGGAATCTTTTACACACAGAATCGACACTGACAAATTGTCAGCTTTTTTTCAGCATTCTCTTAACATGCTCCAAGTCTGCCACTTTTGTGCTGAGTGGGATCAAGTCAAAATATGTTCCTATACCCAGCAGTTTGTCTGCCTAATGACTGAGTCCTCCAGCCTGTCTTCATCTGTGCTCACATATATATTGCCTGTGTGGGAAGGCATCATGACAAGGTGGGGATCTGTGATGATCCTGTCACTGGAATTGTTTCTGCTGTGATTCACCTTAACACCTTACACTGAAACTTTCCTCTTTAGCAGCCCAGGAGCTGAGAACCTGGTTGGAGCAGCTTAGATATAGTCTGCCTCTACACCTATAAATTTCATTTATGGATTCATCTAAAGGAAGTTCTTTGGCTCTTTAATGCTCTTCTGTCTGGGAAGTTAAAGACAAGATTGTTTCTGTGAGAGGCAGGAACGATCTGATGTGCATGCATATTTATGAGGCAAACACATACGTAGCATTTGTGTGGGGAGCACAAGCCTCCAGTCACTTGCCCAGGAATCTAAGTTAATTTGTAACTTGCTTCCCTTTTCCCTTAAGGCAGTTTTATTTATGGTTATTGTGTTTTTTTCTCTCAGGAGTCAAAAATTGGAAATTTGCAGCCTCGTTGTCTCTACTATGGAAATCATTATATATTCAAACTTTTGTCACTGCAGCAACTCACTCTGTTCTGGAGCTCTGTCACTGTGCATTCGCCTTGGTGTGCTCTGAGACTTTTGGAATGACGTTTATTTGTACAAGCTGAGGATCTTGTCCAGATATATTAAAACCTTGGTTGCTGTCCAGCTTTAGCAGCAGAAAACATATGGTATTTGTTCAGAAAGTTTTCTTCCCCCACAGTCCTAGATGACGTTTAAAATGAGCCTTCAGCTGGAATACATCTCGGTGCATTATGGCCTCAAGAAGGTCAAAATAGGATTTGTGCTCTCAGAATATTTACTAGATTTAATGTATTGTCAATTAACGGAAACTTCTGATCACTGAGTTGGGTACTGAGTGAAAAATAAGAAGACATAAATAACACTTCAACTTCCTGTTCCTTATCTGAAGCCCCCTTATTTTCACTGCTGATTATGGTTAGTCCCCCACAGTCTCTTTGGTGAGGCCATGGGCAGCACAGGTGTTTGAAGTAAAGGGTGTAATTGTTTCTGTCTGACTCTTGGTACTGGTTTTCCTTTATCTGCCCTTTGTTCTTAGTGTCTCTGCTTAACAAGGGTCACCTGTGAGCTTCAGTCCTTCAGAGGTGTCCCTCTGCCGCGTGGGGTGTAGTCTCATGGGTCTCCTCACTCTGGCATGGCTTGCCCCTGGGGGCTGGAGTTATTCCTTCAAAGAATGGCTCTGGCCATGTTTCCTTCACAGCACCTTCAGCCACATGACTCCAACCACCAGTTTCCGTGTGCATCTTCTTCACACCCGTGCATGCAGGTATTTGTTAGATGGGCAGGAGCTGGGGTGCAGCCAGCTGACCTGCCTGACTGCAGTTTTGGTACGCCGTGTGTTGCTGTCACTGGGTCTAAATGTGTCTGGGCTCAGCTGTGACTGGCACAGGGCAGCTCGTGACCTCTCCCTGCACAGCTCCCCACTGCAGACCCCTCTGCCCAAACCCTGCCATGTGACAAGTTATGCTGTAAGCCTAAGCCCTGTGCTGTATTAGTGTTTGGATATTGTATGTTCTCTTTTAGCCTTGATGGACATGTCAGGAAGGTATCTGGAAGTCAAGTCCTTTGTTAAATATTCATTTTCTCTGTTTAGAAATGTTTGACAATGCACGAATTCCTTGGAAAAAAAGGAATATTATCACATTCATGTAGGCATGCACACATGCTTTCCTACTTTGTCACTATCAGACACATATGTTTCTGTTGTTTGGAGCTCTGCAGGGTCATGGTGTATCCTTCAAACTTTCTTTCTCTTTCCTGATCGATGGAGATGCAGCCACAGTCATGTGTAAAATGATATTCATGTACCTTCTGCCAAGAAAGGAAAAAAAAAACAAAACAAAAACAACAAAAGAGAGAGAGAAGTTTCTTTGATAGGACTGAAATCAGAACAAGATTGCTTTTGATAAAAGATTGATGAAGAGGCATTCACTGCTTGCAGGAGAAAACATTTGTGAAAACAATTGATATTGGAATCTTTTGATAAGACACGCAAAAAAAATTCATTTTAATATTTATCGCTTGTTCTGAAATAGATAGGCAGCTTCTGCATGATGAGGTCATGAAATACAAGATTGGTTCAGGCAAATTCATCACTTCTTTTTCTGTTTTTGATATTAGTCTGCCTCTCCTCAGCTTTATATAATGCATTTTTTCTGTCATATTTTATAAAATACTTGGGTGCCCATCTGGTATTAGAGTAGATATAAAAATATCTTTCAGAGCAAAGAGGGCCTAAGTTAACACACTTTGAGTTAGTATTTGTAAACCATATTAAAGATAAGCTCAGTAAGATCAATCCTCTTCTATGGATTTGTGTTAAATTACATTGACGGTGCCAGGGCAGTCTGCCCTATTTAGTTTTGTTTTTTAAAATCCATTAAATAGACCTTAAGGGGTTTAAATCGATAAAAGAAATTACTTATGCAGGTATTCTGCAATATTCTTGTAGAATTCTTGTGTCCTGTGGGACTTGATTTTATGTCTAACTTAAACAGGAAAATAAATACAAAATGCAAGAGCAGGGGAAGGAGAGGCTTTCATGTAGCAGAGGAGCATCATCCATTAAAATTGCACCACTCTGTATTACAGCTCAGTCTAGACACTAGCTGTGCAGATGCTGCCACACTCCATACTTTCGTTTTGGGTTTTTTTCTTATTTTTCCTGACACATTGCAGGACTGCTGCAATAATCAAATGGTTGAAGTCAGTTCAGAAGAGCAGCTGTGGGGAGGATTGTGAGTCATGTACAATTGCTATTGCCAGAGAAAACTTTTCTAGAAGAGAATACTTGAAATACTTGACAATGCTTGAACTGTTGATGTGAGAGAGAAAATCAGTGAAGGACATGATAAGCATATATAAAATAACAGCTCTAAAGTGACTACATATTAGAAATTTTTATTCATCTGGTTATTGTGTGTGATTTAGTAGGATTTGTGTAGTGTGAGTGCTGTAGTTTGAGGACAGAAGTCCTTACAGCCACTGTGCTGACAGCCCCATTGGAAATAAAGGCAGTAGGTTTCCTAGCAGTTTTCCACTTGTGTTATAAAACTGTGTCTGTGTACAAATAATAAAAATATCTAGAAAGACCAGGAAATTAATGGATCTTCACACTAATTTTACAGGTGTTAGGAAAAAAAAGAATGCTGTAACTGTCTTCTGCAGATTTTCTTACAGATTCCCTCAAAGCAATTGATGGTGAGCGTGACAGACCCTTTTGGGTCACTCACTGTAGCTATCCCTCGTTCTTGTCATCAAAGTTACTCTTATAGACCACACCAATTCTTAAACTGAACTTTGTGTTGTAATCCTTCTATTCCTTCCTGCCCCAAAGTTCTTCCTGCCAAAATACAATATATTAGTGTTCCTTAAAACTATAAAGATCGTAGTCGAGCAATAGGATGAAAACTAAAAATCATTTTTTCCTAAAATTAAAAGCACTCTAGAGTGAGTCATTGTACTTCCTTGAGGAAGGTGTTTGAAAGTTCTGCTCGGCAGCTCAGAGGGAAAAGACATCTCACAGGATGTTAGGAATTTATGAAAGTAATTAGTGATGTTTTACTGAATGCTAGATTAAATATTAGCTTGGAAAACTATGTAAATGTCCTGAGTGCAAGAAAGCTGCCCCTGGGCTTCAAGCATTTGCATATGTTCATTTAGTGAAACCTTCAAGTGTAACTTAAATATTTCTAACTATGTTTTCATCTCTATCACTTACTGATTTGTGCAACTTGCGGAAAACAGATTAAAATTAGTTTTTTACATCTAACAATGAGAAAACAGTTTCTAATAGTGAATTGCATAATTTTGTCTTTGTAAGTATATCAAGGCTGCCCAAGTAAGTGGTGCATTGGTGTTTGTCTTAGACCAAGTTAGCGTGTGTGTTTTTGGTTTGCGTGTATCCTGGGCGCTGGAGTCTGACAGAGGGTTGCTCATCCCACAAGGTCTCTGTTGTGCCACAGCTCCTGAAACACTGATTTATTGTGATTAATATAAACACTGAGTGGAATTTTTTTTAGGATTTAGAACATAATTTGGAAAATAGACCTTTTATTAATTTCTTCTGTTTTTTTTCCCCTCCGGTGCAGTGCAGAGGTTGTCACTTACAATAGCTGTCAGAAAATGACAGTACATGTTTACAAGGGCAGCACTCTCATCTCTAAGAACACTGGCCCTCTGCAGTAGAATCTGTATTATTTTTTGTGACTTTGGGGCTTTATACATAGCTTTATGGTGCAAAATTCCACATTTTTATGAGTGCCTCGTGGCTGTATCTTTAAAGGATCTAAACAGCAACAAGTACCTTGAGGCAGTTTGCATTCAGGGGTGTGAGTGTGCATCCTGCTGGTACTTGAATACCCAGCTTGGGTGCTGCATCTCCAGAAGCAGTCAAAATAGTGCTAAAATCTGCAGAGGTGCAGCATTAGTCCAAGAGAGGAATCTCTTATCCTGCTTGTTTAGCATGAAAGCTCCATGCTGCAATATCTGGAAAGCAATATTGAACTGGCAGTGCCTTGTGACACCCAGTATCCAAAGCCTGAGCAATGGTCTTAATTATTTGCAGATAACATTGCAAACTTTGGCCCAATTTGTTGCTCCCTCCCCTTCTCAGTCACGGTACAAGTGAAAGCAATAAAAGAAAAAGTCAAAGTAAAGTAATTCTTGCTTGTACAAATTTACATAAAAGTGTGATAGCCATGGATGCTCTGAAGAATGACTGTGTCTAGAACCCAAGTAAACTGAATTCCAGTCCCCTATGCTAAATAAAAAAAAATACACATTTCTAAATATTTTAGAGACAGCAAAAGAAATATTTATTGAAATTTTCAGATTTCTGCCTGCTGCTCTTTGTATTTAACTTACACAAATATATCATCATTGAATAAGGAAAATTCCTTCCCCTGGTAGGAACACATGAAAGTTCCCAGATCTGTGGCCCTCCATACACACTCAAACCAGCCCATTCCTGTTTCCCCTGCATTTTTTCTGTTTTCAATTCCAGTGCTGTCTTGTTTGAAGAAAGAATAATTTATGCTATACTTCTTGTAAGGGTTTCAGTTTTACATGCTGTTAATTGCAGCCAGCCAACTCTAACATTGCATCATTTGAGTGGATACTGATAAAAGCATGTGAATATAAGCTCTGCATCACTCTTACTGTGTGCTTCTAAACACATACATGGTGTCCTTGAATTCACTTCAGAGCTTTTCTCACTCAAGGCAAAGAAGATGAAAACAAAAGATACAAAAAAAAAAAAAGAAATGTGACTGTGTTCATCATTGGTGTGAATATTTTCAGTTGCTTTTTGAGAGGGACCTGAGTTGAGGCTGGACAGGATCAAAGAGTTTTCAGAAGCTGAATTTGTAGCATCTGTTGCTATACATTTACAGTGTTGACCCTTGCAGGATTAAGAGCAGCATAATTTCTTAGTTTTCAGAAAGTTGAGAATTCCAGGAATGTTAAAGCTGGCTGAAATCAGAAAATGTACTCACACCATGAAACAGTAATTAACACAAAGAGGTGCTGTGCCATCAAGGGGTTCAACATACTGGAGTATCCATCCACTCTAATAAAAAGTGTACTAAAAGACAGGGATGATGCTTGTTGTGTTCATACATGACAATCCCTGGCACAAAGAGGTAGAATCTGTGCTGGTAGTCTCTCTGTTTTCACTTATTGAAGTGTGACAGTCGTTGGCTTTTCCCTTTCCCTTTGTTGTGTGGCTGCATTACCTGTTTTCCAGCTTTAAAATGTGTCTGTACCGTACTGTTTGTTCAGCTCTAAGACGGAGGTGTTTACAAGTCCAGGCTTACTGAGTTTAATTCCCATTGCTAAGGAAAGTTCAGATGAATTTGTATGCTTTCTTGGCACAACTGTTAAAAAGATATTTGTTTTTAAAATAATAGATTTTTTAAATTGATTTTTAGTGGAGCTAGCTGAGCAAACCAGGTCTGATTCTCTAGAGAAACCACTGTGGTGATTTTGCTAGATATACCAGTAGAAATGCAAGTTGTAAAGCCTGTTGAATTTTCACACAGCAAGAAAAGTGGTCAACTAATCTTTTAAAACAGAAACAGTTTAGTTCTGAAGAGGGTGCAGCATTTGTTTGCAGATCTTCATTTAGTCATTTGTGGTTCTTTGTGTTTCCTTTAGTCTCTGTAAGTAAATGTAACTTCCAGTAAATCACTGTGCAAAAGTCTGTAATGAGCCAGTAGTCGTTGCTATTTTAATAAATCTATTACCTTCAAATAGTAGTAGTACAACCCCCTCAGACAGTCTGGAATTTGTCTGCTGATGCCTTTGAGCTCAGAATCAGACAATTAGTGTGTGTCTGGAGTACTGTCTTAGTCTGAAACAGGATCAGCTTTTGAAATTAATCTCCTGATCATCTCCTTTTACCATATTTTGGCCTGGATCAGAGAGCATCCTCAAAGCAAATGAAGTAGATGCCTTTGATTGAAACTAAGCAGGGAGATCAATTTCAGAACTTCATCTATTACAGTTGTAAAAGAGAGGCAAGACTAGAAGTAGTCTAAACTGAGAAACACCCTAAGCGTCCCCAAACCCTTAGCCCCCAGACTTTATAGTGTGGATGTCAGGTCCTCAGCACAAACTGTTCTGCTCTGGAGAGCTGCTTCTTTTGGTCACCACTACTTGGTAATGCAAGTGAGGTTGCTTTCTTGTTTACTCAGACTTAGCCTCCATCTCAGTAAAACTTACCATTTTTGAAGCCTGGGCACTACTCAATTTCACAGCATTTTTCCCTTCTCTGTCAATGCTCATAGATGTTCTTCCTGCACGTGTTTTCAGAATCTGAATCTAGATCTGAATCTAAATTACAGAATTTTTCATCCACATGGAAAGATCTTAATATTCCAGATTTTTCAGATGTTCAAAGTAAGAATTAGAACTTATATGCGAGAGGCCTATAAAAAGGATGCAATATGTTGCAAACTGAATGTATGCAGAAGAGAGAATACCATGATACAAAAATCTTCAAAATAATTTTCAGGAACCTAGTTTGCCTTAATAATCAATGCTTTTCTAACTAAGCCTGAAGATTGAACCTCTCTGACATAGTTTGATGCTGTATCACTGAAGATTTCTATCTTAGATTTGACTTGCCTCTAGAGGAAACTGAACAATGTTTTTCCAGGTAAGGGCAAAAGTACACTCTTAAAGCAAGTTTCCTTTATCTTTTTTATGGGTCGTTATTCTCTTGTTCTGATGTTCAAAACCATCTTTCATCTGTAACTCAACAAGGTCTTCTCCCTTTTATAATGGTGTATTTGATATACAGGTTAGTTGTTTAGCAGAATTGGTCTGGATTCAGATTTATGTTATTTTTTCCATTTATGTTAGACTTCCTTTGAAAAATGAAATATTACTTAAAAGTATAGAAAGGATATTTTCATTTTAATAGCATATTTCAATTATTTATATCTTTATAGCATTCATCTTGGTTGTGTTAGTGTGTTATTGTGGTTTCAGCTGGTATAGAGTTGATTTCCTTCCCAGTAGCTGGTATGGTGCGGGTTTTTTGATTTAGTATGAAAATAATTATGCTTTTGTTGTTGCTAAGCAGTGTTTACACAGAGTCAAGGACCTTTCAGCTTCTCACACCACCCCAGCAGCAAGCAGGCTGCGGGGGGCAGAAGTAGCTGTGAGGAGACACAGCCAGGACAGCTGACCCCAAGTGACCACAGGGATGTTCCACACCATGTAGCATCATATATACATCAGCATATAGACAAGGGGGAAAGCTGACCAGGGGCTGCTGCTCAGGAACTGGCTGGGCAGTTGGTGGGTGATGAGCAATTGTGTTATGTATCATTTGATTTATTACTATTATTACTGTTTATCTTTTCTGTTTGATTAAACTGTCTTAATCTCAACCCACAAGTTTTACCCTTTTTCCCAATTCTCTCCCCCATCCCACTGACTGAGTGGCTGTGGGTGTTTAGCTGCCTGCCAAGTTAAACCATGACATGAGTGTTCTTCCTGTTACAGAAAGACATGATTGCATATGGATCGGGAAGGAAAGAATTGACAAACTGTCCACATGTGCTGGGCATAGGGATTAACTTCTTGTATGAGTGCTTTCTGATATGGCATGGATCCCCCATTAGGGATTGTGCAGAACTGTCTATTTTGTAATCTACCTAACTATACCTCTAGCAAACCCCTCTGAATCTCTCCTACCCTCAAGTAACATCCAGCTGGATATGTAGCTTTGCTGCACAGTATTGCATAGATTTTCCAGCATTACCCTGCTGGGATATTTTCTTAGGCATATCCCCAAAATCAAATCTAATACCATTTTCACCTGTCATAGAAACTGCTAGGTTAAAAGCAGGTCTCCAGGTAAAATCAAGGAAAGCACTGATAAATACTTGCTTTATTGTCCGTGTTTATACTAGTGGGTTCAGAAGTTACCAACTAAGCCCTGATAGGATGCATAGGGCTTTATTTGTGGCTATTCTCATAGCAGCTGCTCAAACTGATATGTAGATGCATGAACTGGGACAAGTAGGAGACCAAAGTGCTCTTTGGTTGGGATGTACACCAGGTGCTGGCCATAAAGCATGAAAAAGACATCTGTGAATGACTAGTTGAAGTAATTGAAATAAATATTTATAGCTATTAAACTT
This sequence comes from Scytalopus superciliaris, assembly GCA_013400415.1. Classification (NCBI taxonomy): domain Eukaryota; kingdom Metazoa; phylum Chordata; class Aves; order Passeriformes; family Rhinocryptidae; genus Scytalopus; species Scytalopus superciliaris. Next base: position 25,797 of record VXBX01009024.1, read on the forward strand.
TTGATGCATTAGACTATAAATTAATAGGAAAAATTTGCTTTCTACAGTGGAGTATTAAATATACATAGGAATTCTTTCAGAACTCTTTGGAGATGGGAATTTCCCCCCTCTGTTCAAATACAATTTATGTCTCATTAATGTTCTGACACTTATTAGGTGAGGCCACTTCTGTATCTGTTCCTCACTAATGTGTCATTTATGTGTTACGTGAAGACAGAGAAGTGTGACCAAATTGCCAATGTCTACCTTGCCGAGATAAATTCTTCTCAAAGAAGAATTTAAAGGGAAGAGGAAATAAAATTTAAATCTTATGTTAATCAAACAACACATAGTCCGGAGTCGTGAGGCCATGATGCATTCTGAGGACTGCGAACAGTGCTCACTGATGAGATCTTTTCTGAACTTAGTACCTTTTATCACCATTTAACTGAGACTAAAATGTGCCCAAATGTAATTCATTCAAGCATTTTACAGGATACAGTTATAACTTGCTCTGTTTTGATGTGGCTTGAGAAGAAATTAGAACAATGGAAAATACATATCTGCTAAAAAACAAGCTTTCTTTTTCTATGCTTCAAGCTGGAGATAACGTGTTTAGAGAATATAAATTCTGATATTTTGGTGTGGAAAATGGATTAATAATGAGGTGCACTCAACTGTATTTAGGAGGCAAGCCAACAGTCATGAGAACTTAATTGTATTCATTTTTAATGAAGCATTATAAGCTTTTCATTGTCCTGTTGCTTTCTGTACAGACATTTTAATAAATAGCAGGTTTATAGGTTGTTCTTTGTGCACAATATATGGAATTACAAGAAGGAAAAACTGTTCAGTTACTGAGAAGTTTTATGTGTTCATTTGACTATTTCTCTTCCATTTTTTTATCAGCATGATATGTTCTTAATGTCACTGTGGAGGTACTAATGGCTTTGTAAACATGAAATCAAAAAGTTTGGCTGCTTTCTGTGTCTTTTGCAGATCATTATGCAGAGTTTTGAAGTGAATAACAATATTCTAAGCAGGTATTTAAATGTTGAAAACCGTCTCTTATGCTGCCAATAAAACATTTTTGTTATAATGCTTAATTTATCTTTAGGGAAATTGCTCTAAAATATCTACATTCAAGAAGAGTTATCATATTAATGATGTCACGATACCAGTAATGCCATCTAGAAATATGTATATAGTGTTGCTAAGTTCTTAGATTGTGTACAAAAAGTAATAACCCTGAAAAGTTCCTGAGTATTATCTTTGCATTCCCTCTGCTGAGCTAGAAATTAACTTTACATTTTTGTGTCTTGTAATGTGAAAAAGATGGAAATGAAATGTAAAGTGATTTGTAAGTGAAGGAATTGGGGAATTCTGACTTAGTTTAAATTTAGTGTGAGAAATTTAAAATACTATTGGTTGAATACATTTCCATTTCCAGCAAATGATTAACTCGTTAAGGGACTAGTCGGTGTAAAATTGCAAGTTTTTGTGATGGGTTGGATAAACCCCCAAAACTTAGATTAAGGCCTTAGTTTAGTTAGGCCTGAAACCAAATTTAGTAGGCCCCAGTTTTTGGGCCATGGGGCACTCCGTAGATTCAGAGGGGCAAGTGTCACCTGACTTAAGCAACCAAAGAGGTATTTCATATCATCTGACGTCAAATTGAGTATAAATCTAGTGGGGGAGGTATCCTCGCTCTCTTGCCCTCCCTCTCTCCGTGCGGTGTGGTGGAGAGGACTCCCTGTTGCTGCTCCCAGAGCGACAGGCCTGGCCGCTTCCCTGCCGAGATGCCCACAGCAGTTCTGGGCTCTGGGAAGTAAATACTTTTGTTTGATATTATTTTGCTGGGTGCTCTTTCAGAGAAACGTGTTTAGTTTTGTTTCCGTGTGGGTTTTGGGTGGTGAAATCTGTGTGTTATTGGGGTAGATAGCTCTGGATGAAGTTATTGTTGTTTTTTCTTATATTTGTACGTATATGTATTGTAACTTTCCTGTAAATATATGTATATAGTTCTTTCCAGTTTCAGTTTTTTTTCCTTCCCTCCTTTCACTGGGACTGCGCGGGTCTTGGGGAGGTTTGGCATTTCGCCAAGGTGGAACCCACGACAGTTTTCTACTTCTCTTTAAAGCATATAATTCTCAGCAGAACCTTTGTAATATATAATTATTGTGTTTGACTGTAATCAGAGAATTTTATTTTTGTAAAGGCTGGTCAAGGCTTCCTGCTATATGGAGGGAATGTTAGCTGGAGGAGCTGTAGTAAATAACACAATATCTACATCTTTCCTCTTGTTCAACCTTCATTGTTCTCTGCTAAGAAACAGCAGAATCTGAGTTTAGATGTGTGTGGTTTAAGTCCTTTTGTATAACATTGCATAAAAAAGTACTTGATAGAAGCTAAGTAGCAAGCATGTTCCTTGTGGAAGTTCAAAGCAATAGTAGGATTTAGGAGTTGAAGTAAATATCTTGGGAATTTCAGGATTATCTGTGCTTACAAAGTGTAGATGGAGTTTCTTCCTCTCACCTGGCACTTCCATATGGGAAGAGTCTTTAGAGATATCTTCAGAAGGTTCAATCTCACAGGAAGAGAAAATATATAGCCATATATACCACTATGACTGCTATACTTACTGTTCGCTGTAATCCTGAGTTATCAATTGGCAAATATATTTAGGACTGTGACAACTTCACAGAACATAAATGTTTCTCTAGGGGAGGTTATATAGAGTGATCCTGATTTCTTGGAGCCTTTCCTGAATTCCACTGAACTTCACTTGTCTATGTAAGAACAATTCATAGAATCACAGAATACCGGGTTGGAAGGGGTCTCAGGGATCAGCTGGTCCAGTCGTTCTTGGCAAAAGCATGGTCTAGACATGATAAACCAGCACCATGTTTAGCTGAATCTTTAAAGTGTCCAACATTGCAGAATCCACCTCTGTCCTGGCGAGATCATTCCAATGGCCGATTGTTCTCGTGAAAAATTTTCCTCCTGTGTTCTAATTGGAATCTCCCCATGAATAACTTGTATTCATTATCACTTGTCTTTCCCATGTGTCTCTGTGTGAAAAAGGACTCTAATAATAGTCCTTAAAATCATACTTGGTTTTGGACTTAAAAAGCAATGAATTCTTTTCCATAACACATTTTTTGTGTATATTTCCTTTCATTCAATTTCTTTGGCACTGTCAGTAGTTAAACTACTGTAAGAACTGAATAGGAAAAGATTATAAAAATTAGAATACAAATATTCTGCTAAGTGAAGGGTTTTCTGCCTTTTCATCACATTTACTTGAATGTGTGGTGCTTTCAATAATGCATCTATTTTCCCTTCTATTTCTAGGTGTTGCTTAGCACCCACGATATTCTGAATGCTAAACAAGTGAAGTAATGTATAACTCTGAAAATGTAGAAAAGGTGAACCGAAGTCAAATATAGATGTATTCCCCAGCATCATAAAGTAGGAAGTAGTTTCTGATTGCTGGAATTTAACTGCTAAGTGGTCTGTATAATTTATACCCAGTGGTGCACTGGCTTTTTTCCCTTGCTCAGTGTGGAGCAATATTTAGTTCACTGCCACTGAGCAGACAGCATTCACACAAATGGATGGTGGTATCAGATCAGGGTGCTGATTTGCTTCATTATTTTAACAGTGCTTAGTTTTCCCTTGCCATGACCTGCGTAAGCGTCTCTGAGCTCAAAAGATTTTCTGATTTTTCTTTCAGTACCAGCTGGTTAAATAAAAGATGCTAAGTCTTATTGCAAATCTTGCTTCTTATTTCTTAAACCAATGTGACTCAACAAAATGTTATTGTTGTATCTGTATTTTTTTATTTTAGCTAGTCTCTACTTTCAAGCTGCTTAATATATCAGCTTTAGCTTCCTATGTAATAAAGTGTATTTTTCTGTTGCTGCTTTCTTCTTCTTGCTTTTTTGCATTCCCCATGATCAGGGGGAAAAACAGTGTCACTCCTCCAATTGATTTCCTTTCTGTGTCTGCTGCTTTTGAGACTTGGACTCTGTCCTTGTGAGAAAGTTACAGCAACAGTACAGGATGGCTTGGTGGGCTTTTTTTCTCTCTTCTGTGAACTTTGTGTGCTTATTTTTCTCTTTAGAAGGTCTCCTTTAATGTTCCTCTACATTATCCATGGAAAAAATAGATTTTTTCCAATAAAATTGCTGTCATCTGCAGTTTTACATGGGTCCTATTGGTTTGAAGGGGTGTATTTTCTATGCTTACTCTGGGCAACAGTTTTACTATTTCATTCATTCTGCACATTAATGAGACAAAAATGTGTCCCTTTTTTTCTCTGTCTGATACTGAAATGCAGCACAATTATAAAAAAAACAAACAAACTGGAAAGCCAACATTTTGGTTGTTTCTGATCATTCCTAGTAGTTTAAAATGCCTTTTCTTGAGCATTGACCTTGTGTAACTCTCCTAAAGAGTGGCATCAGGCTGTCTATTATCTGCTTGATCTAAATAGGCAGCAATTAGGCAAACTGTTATTGTTTCCACAATAGGCCCCAGATGGGCAAAGATGTGGATCTCCAGATAATGTAAAAGTTGGAAGTTCAAACTGAATTATAGGTAGTGGAGCATGAAGAATTTCCTTCTGTGATTGGCACACAGTAAAAAAAAACCTCAATACCTAAAAATTCTGAACTGAGGGTTAACACAAAATGAAAATTTTCAAAGTCCTTTCCAAGACAAAAACACCACAAGAAATTAGCTGGTTTACATTCATGTCCAAAGCTTCGTATTCAAACTATTCTCTGTTCTAGTGTTTCTTTAAATAAAACATTTCAAAATAAATTGTATTGGACTTAGAATATATCACTTCTCCAGTGGAATTTATATTTGTTCTTTCAGTATTGATATTACTATTAAAATAGCTTGTCAAGAAGATATCAAACAGAAATCTGTCAGAATCACAGAATCATAGAATAGTTTGGGATGGAAGGGACTATAAACATTATCTAGTTCCAAGCCCCTCCCAATGGACAGGGATGCCACCCACTAGATCAGGTGACCCTATCCAACTTGGCTTTGAGCATTTTCAGGGATGGGGCATCCACAAGTTCTCTGGACAACCTGTTGCAGTGCCTTACCACCCTTTAGGAATTGCTTCCTGATACCTAATCTAAATCTCTTCTCTTTTATTTTAAAAGTGTTCCCCCTAGTCCTATCATTATCTGCCTATGTAAAAAAAAGTATCTTTTTTTGTTTTGTTTTGTGTTATAAGCCTCCTTTGAGTACTGAAAGGCTGCAATGAGGTCTCCCCAGAGCCTAACAAGGATTTCAGAGTTACTGAAACACAGTCATCTTTTCCCTCTTTATAATTTAGCGCAGTCTCTCTGGTTGACCTTCTAGTTAGCCCACAGCTGTCAGCACCGAAGGATATTGTGTTATTCACTCAGGATGTGCTGATTTAGCCTTGCTAAATTCAAGCTGAGAATTCAGGAAGAAAAAGAAAGAAAAAAAGGCAAAAGGCTTGAATGAAAAGAAGTTTTAATTTTAATTTCATCTGCTATGATTTCATTTTCCTACGTTGGCCAAAACCCAAGAACCAGTCCTTAACACTGGATTTCATCATTTTTGGATCTTCTCAGTTCCCTTTACTCTAGTGAAAGGAGATACTTCATAATCTACAATATACAATACACTTGCAGTATTCCCCTCTGGAATATGGATCACAGGCATTAATTTGGATCAACAGATAAGACAAGACAATATTTCCAGAATCATTAATAATAGATATTCTCAAAAGATTGTTTCCTGAGGCATAAAACAAATACATGAAGAAAATAAAAGTGACATTGACATAAACAATTGTATCTTAAAATAGTAACCTGAGGCAAAACCTAAACATTTACAGAAATAGTTTGAATTCTACCTCTTTTCCCAAAGAAAAAGCTGCAGATGTAGCCCATCTATTGTCTATGAAATGTAGTCTTCTATAAAGCATTAATCACCCAAATTCTGGGCAGTGCTTGATGATACTCCCATCCAGATCTCTCCACAATTAAGATAGGATCACAACGCTTTTTATTTTCTTCTTGTACTGTTTTATCACTTTTCTTACAAAGGTTGGGGGTTACTTTCTTCCTTTAAACAGAAGCCAAATTCAATTTAAATGTAGTCCGAAGCAACATTAGAAAACTGATGATTTGGAATTGCATGTTTATTATTGTTCATATCAAATCTACACAGTGTAGATATAAGAGGATGTTTCTTTCTCCTACCTGCTGTCTTTGTAATGTTATCCTGAGATCAGTTAATTAAGCTTTCCCATTACTATTATCTACACTATCATCATCAGTACAGTATTTCAAAGTTTGTTTTTAATAAAGAGGTGCAAGAAATCTAAGATGCCACATGTTCACCTGCCCTTTTAAAAATGAAAACGTTTATTAAGTGGAATCCAGAAATATGCTATTGATATGATCACATGAATATATAATTAGGCAAAGTGCAGATTTTACATCTTGATATTGCTGGAAACGTAATACTAGGTAAGATGGAGTTTTGTTTTGTCATCTCTTTCTTTGTTTATAAGCTAATCATATCCAGCTTGCTAAAAAGAACTGGAAAAGAACCGGTACTTTTAAAAGATCAGTCAATTTAAGCCAGGTATCTAAACATGTATGGCAGTTAAGATCAAGCAGGAGTGGTTGGAAAAGGTTGTGGTGTTGTGGGGAAATTTTGTTTTATGTAAGCAGACCTTGCCATCCCTCTTACTCTCTCATATGCACCATCCCCTCAGTGCAATTGTAGCACAGCATCAAGCTGTAAACTCTCAGGAACTGATGCAAACTGGAAAAAACCAAACAAACTGAGAAGCATGATAGGTGATGAGAAAAAGTGAAAGGCAGGACAGGGTCTGCTTAAGCAAGCAAAACTGCATAAAAGATGCTCATTAAAGCAGGGTGTGACTAATTGGCAGTTTATCAGGGTTTCCGAGGTTGTTGTATATATGTTTTTACATATATACCTTTATTACATATATACCTTATATTCTCTTTTTTAATTCTCACTGTAATTGAACAAATAACTTTTGAGCTCCTCATTGGCCTAAATTATTAAATTTATTCTTAATTTCACTTAGGTTATTAAATTCTTTTCTGTTATGCAGTATTCTTAGTTGGAAAAGTGTTAAAGTGACAGACATGTTTTGGATTTGTGTTAATGAATGAAATTATTAAGCTATTCAATGGGTCTTGTTAAAATGCTAAGGGCAACCAGTTGTACAAAAAAAGGAGACCTTGAATGTCAACATAATATTTTAAAGTTAAAATGTAATAACTGGTTTGATTGAATATTAAGTCTGCAGTGTCCTTGCTCTGACAAATCTCTGCTGGCTGATTACTGCTTCACAAAGGAGAGAGTGTGTTATTAAAAATTAAAACAAAAAATTGAAACAAAACAACAGATTTTTGTCTTCCAGAAATGCATTGCAAGGGTGAAGGGAGTAGTACTGAGAAATAATGAAAGAGAATGAAGGAAAACCGTTTAAAATCAGAAAAATATTCCCCAGGTTCCAGACAGCTGGGACCTCTCTGGATTGCCAAAAGTGCTCAAAAGTCATTGAGAGAAGTTTTGTGATGACACCAGCTAGCTAGAGAAGAAGTAAATGTCAGTCTCCATCAGTAGCATCATCTTACCTGTTCCTGTTTATAGAAATACTTTGTAGCAGCTTTTTTATGAACTCTCTGTGATAATCCAATTTGACCCTGAATTGCTACATGAAGAGTGTTTATCAGCATTATCTGTGCAAGTGACTATTAAGTGTTGAATATTCTTAGTGCTTGATTTAGTAGCGCAACCTCTGGAGTTTTTCCTTTGTGCCAATAAACGAGACTTACTTAGAGCTGTTGGCTCTGATCCACCATTTCTGTGTTAAATATTTAGAACTTCTAAGTGTTGTGACCCTTTTGCCAATGCAAGTAATCCTAATTCCAGAAATTTGCACTTGTCGTTTTGCTTTAAGCTCTATTACTGTACACTGAAATTCTCCACAAAATGGCTTGGAGACCATTTAGCAAATAGCAAGTTTGAGAGAGAAGGATTTTGTCCGTTATGTCACAGTTAGTTACTTACTGGGATTTTGGGTTTGTGTTGCAGAAGTGTGACCTGGCCCAGCAGAGCATCGTTCATATTGTTCAGAGTCCACAGAAGAACAGTCAGAACAAGGAGGAGACAGAAGGTGTTCTAAAAGCCTTGGAAAGAGAACCAGAAAGCCTAACTCGCATAGATCTCAGTACCAGCATCCTCCCATCAGTCTCTGCAGGCTTGGCTGTTATTCTGGATCCTGGAAAAAACAGTGTTTCTCTTCCCTCTGAAAAATCAGGTAATTCAGTGATTTCATACATTTCAATATACATTTCTAAACATTTGTTTCTTTTTAAGGGTGATCAGTTCTAGTTCTACACCAAGGGAAAAAAACCCACAATATGTGGTTTCCTTAAGTTATTAAACAAAAATACGACTGTATTAAGAGGTGATAAGAATCTGATGTGTCTTCTAGCAAAACAGTTTTGCTTTATGCATAAAATGAGTGATTTCTTGCGTTGTTCCTGTCTCTAACTTGTATTATGTTAATATTTTTACCAATTATTATAAATGGCAAAAACCCCAGAGGTCTATGAGAAGGTACAAAAAATAGTCTTTGTAAAATTTCCATTACAGAAGTTTCCTTAACTGGAACATTAGGCAGTTTATGCATTGCAAATGTGTTTAATTCCCAACCTGTTGTGATGTTTTCGTACCCATACCTTTTGTAAAAAATATGTACAATAGATTTATTATTTATTAAAATATGGCTGGCACAACACATGATGATGATTCATACTATTGATTTTCATAGCTCTTCATCCACCAAATGATTACTGAGAATATCTTCATCATGAAAAATAATCTGCAGCACAAGTTAAGTTACAGCAAAAGAGGTTGTGCTGTAATATTTCAAACTGTTCATGAGAGAGAAGCTCACATCAGAAGCAAATATAAGAATCCCTCAGCAATTACATGAGTCTTCTCGGAGAAACCCCCTCCTCATACAGTCTAGCTAATCCTTACTGGCAATTGTGTTGTCCCCAGTTAAGATATTTCATTCTGTGCAATACCAGATTCTGTTGTGATTTATCATGATAGTCCATCAGAGATGTGTTTTTAGAAAGAACAGTACACAAATACCCTTTTTACACAGTACAGAAGGTAATACTAAACATACAGATCCAGGTTACAGAAGATAAATTGTGAGTATGACAGAATACCTCTGTGACTAGTCTGACCATAGAAATCATCATGGCTAACAAAATGACAACTAAAACTGTTAAAATAAAAATAATTTCTAGAGAATTTTTAAAGTAACTCATACAGAAAATAAACAATCCATGGGAGGGTCACAGATGTATTCCACAGCTGACTTGGTCAGCCTCTCACTGCCAACTAATGATGAATGAGTGCAGTTCAGGAGCAAATTAGTACCCAGTTTAATGATCCACATCTCCCAGTCTGAATGACTGATGAGATAAGAAGGGCGCATGCTGATTTAAATCTGGTAAACTAAGGACGAGGTTTCAGACTGGGCTTACTGTCAGAACCAAGGCAAAACTCTGAGCTTTTACATGTTACCACATGTTTATTTCTTCACTACTGAACATGATATGTACAGGGCTTTAACAGCTGTGCTTGGCTTTACAGAATAGTTTATGTATGTGTAAGGACTTTTAAATTTGTCATGTGACGTGTTTGTCCACAGACTGCAAACTCTGTGAAGCCAAGTGCAAGAAGAGCTGCTCTAATGACTGATAATTCTGTCTGGAAACATGTTAACAATAAGTACTTTTTAAAGGCCTGTTATCTTCTTTCCTTGTTTTGATTCTCACTGTGAAAACTTGTCCTTTTGTCTGTTCAGCTCCACTGCTTTTGTTCAGTATGGAGAACTTTAATGGTGTTTTTGTTATGGGTTTGGTGTGACTTAATTTGCTGTCACTTAATTCCTGGGTTAACAAATAGTCTCGCTTAAAAATAATGCAGCAAGGAAAAAAAGAACCAAAAAAGAAAGGATTATTCCAGAGTTCAGTTTTCCAATAAAAAATTAATATTCAATGCTCACTACTGTGTAGTGAGGATTTCCTCTGGCACAGCTGAAATGACTAATAGTAATGGGAATGAGTGGCTGAAGAAGGCAGGTACCATCACTGGCAGTTGATTATACTTACCAAGCTGCTGTCTTAGGAGGTGGATGGTTGTGTGAACCGTCTACTCCAGCAACCTATATAGTTAAACCAAGTGTAATCTTTTTTTTCTGTGTCTGAGAAATACTATCTGGTAAGTTGTTAACAAATTTAAATGTACAATTTAGAGGCAAAGGATTTATTCATTGATTAACTTGTTTAGACTAACATGCTACACAGCTATTCCATAATTGTAGCAGTAAACACTGAGACTTCATGTCTTCTGAAGACTAAGTTATTTCTGCTTGTTACCATAGGATGCTGAGCCCATTTTTGTGCCCTTTTTTTGTTTCATTTGTCCTTCTTTGAATTCTGAGGAAAATGGTTTGTGGTAATTTTTGCAGCACAAAAGCTTCTCCCAGAAGCTTTTACAGCATTTGGCTGCAAACAGTAATTTTGAAGTATTTACATGAATGCTTGGAGGTCAAAATGTAAAATTTTACCGGACAAACCAGGAGAGAGGCAACTTGTGTTATGTTGTACTGCTGTTATATAAACAATATATACTTAAGTAGTATAAACTGCTGCACTTGATGAGACACAAGCCCTTGTAGCCTGGTATGGTGTCTCCCCTAATGGGTATTATTTGCTCCTTGAAGAGGACTATAACAGGGCATCCTCCTTCCAGCTCACCCCCACTCTAGTGGGAGTAATGGAATGAACTTGACTGGTCTGGAGAAGCATCTTACTTGCATTGTGGTTTTAGAGTACAGTGTCTGTTTTTCTATGACAAATTCAGAAGTTTGAAAGTCTTAATAGGCTGAAAAAATACCAAAATGGATTCAAATAATCTCTGTATCAAAGATTTCCAGGTTTCCTCTTTCTGCAGACTAAGGTAACAAAAATGCCTTTTGCTGTTGCGTGTTTTTGGTTTTGTTTTTTTTTGTTTATTTGGTTTTTCGTTTTGTTTTGTTTGTTGTTTTTGTTTGGTTTTGGGTTTTTTTTTGAAAACATTGCATGATTTCTAGTGGACATGTGCAAAAAATCTCAGCACAGGACTTTCATCCTGCCTCACTGCTTCCTACTTTACTTCTGACAAAGTGTTTTGGCAAACAAGATGTAGGCAAATAAACTATATTCCATAATGGTTGCGTATCAGGAGATACATGTATAGGATGAAGGAATAATGGTTAACTCTTTGATTTTAGAAGTCTTTCCCAACCTTAACAATTCCATGATTCTCTGATTTTCACCTGAGAAACAGTGAATCTGAAAACCATAAGGATTTGTGTGGCTCATCAGCTGAGTATGTGGGTGTATCATGATGCTGGGTCCAAGAAATGTAATACAATCTTTGGAAATATAAACAGAAAACAGTGGAGTGGAGAAGATATTTTTTTCCTCTGCTTTTAACACTTGCACAACTAAAATTAATATAACACCCTGTTTTGATGTCTACTCTGTTAGAAGGTTCACAAGAATAGTCATGAGAATCCTACAAAAGTGCAGGCCATGATTGGTTTGTATTTGTTGGTATAATCTTGTGACATTTGTAGGAGTGGAAATTTGGTAACATGGGAGTCGTAGATCTTACCAGCTATTTTAGAATTTAAGCTTTCATTGTCTAGAAAGTGCAAGACAGCAAATATAAATACCACACATAGATTTTTAAATTGCCCAAAAAACAACCAGCAATGCAGGTTATTCTGGCTTATAAGAATTCATCACATTTAAGCATTTATAAGTAAATATAGAACATTTTTTTTCTGAAACACATGTCCAGCAACAAAGTTTGGACTTCAATCTAGTATGGACTGTCCTAGACAGGAGGTCAGACTGCAGAATCCCATTGCTTCCCTTTCTAAATGTATTTATCAGGTACTGATGTCAAGCAAATTTGTAGTATCAAAAAAAAAATAAAATAGTTTGACATCATCAGTTTCCTGTAAGCTGATATTAATGCTGCTACTTATTTATTTTCCAATTTAATCCATTATCAGCTAGTTTATTATTTTGTCTGAATCAACTGGAAAGGGTCATCATTACTTACGTTTTTTTCTTTACATGAATTTTTATTTTCTTAAATAAATGCTTATTTGTTGAGTTCCCAAAGAAATCCTTGTGTTCTTTAGCTAGTCTTTTACAAATGCTTGCATGCAAGGCACCTCTGTTGCCCTGTCTTTCCATGTTCTTCTTTTCACAGAAGCGTAAATAAAGTACTGGTATATACTGACTTAGGTGTGCCAAGCTGTAAATTCTAGAAAAGAGAGGGATTGATTGTTTTCCACCTAGTTAAGAAATGCTTTACCAAAACTTAATATATATTCAAAACTAACACAAGTATGGTTTAGAACAGGTGAAGACTGTAATTACCAAAGCCTTAGTATTGTCAGTGATGCATAAAGTAATTAACTGATCCCCATTCTATGTAAGAGTTTGACATAAAAAAGAGACAGTTAGAAAGGAAAGCCACAATTTAGGGTTTGGATAGTCAGATCTGTGCATACTTCCGAGAGAAGTTCTGGTGAATTAAAAAACCGCATATCAATTTAACCAGGGAAGTTGCTGACACTACAAATAGTTTTTCAATAGCATTCTGATGACTGTGCCAAAAAATCCTGTGCTCTCTAATTGATATCACATTTTATTATGATTCTTTTACTCAAAAAGCCTAAAAGAATAAGAATTTTTGTGTCTGATCTGTTTGAAGTAAATGAGTAGTCTAAACTCCTGAAGTTATTGTAAAATTATTTCACAGCTCTATAAAGTTTTGTAAAGCTTATAAAGCTTTTAATGTCAAATGAGTTCCAGAGTGGGTAATGGTATGGTGTACACCTACCTCCCCAATTTAATGTGGTGTTAGGCTGAGTGCCACTGCCCAGTGCCAGACTGAGTACAGCTGCAGCTACTTCTTATCCCCTTTCTGAGAACGCCATCAAAACACGAGCACTCGTCTGTTCAAAGTGGCCTCCAGTGCAGCGAGAACATTTCTGTTGTCACCCAAAAATAGGAAGCTCTGTAACTGTTGAGCAATTACAGCAAACAAAACTGAGACAACAATGAAGTTACTTTCTCGTGATTGTGAAAGTTCGGGTTGGCTCTCTGCCAACAGCCAAACCTCACAAGAAAGATTCCCCCCTCCCTCTCCCGAAACGGCAAAAAGCAGCAAGAGAAAATTGAAGGAATATATATATATTTACATATATTAAATTTATATACTAGGCACAACAAGACAGGGACCCCCAAACCACCCCAATAAGGGACAAGGGGAAGGGAAAGGGGAGAGGGAGACAAAATAGGGAAAAATAAGACAAAACAAATATATATACAATCTAAGTTCATAAATTAACTCAGTAAATAACAAATACAATAGCAAATTCACTACTTTCCTTAGAAAAGCAGATTCTTAACCTCCGCCGCCGGCCCAGGCAAAACAACCCCCAGAGCAGGCCTCGCTGAACACAGATAAGCCAGGCCCAAACACCGGGAGCTCGTCAGCGTGCGAGCCCGAGAAGGAAAAGAAAGCAAAAAAAAAAGAGAGAAAGAACACCTCCTCCTTAGGCTTATATACACCTGATTACGTAAAGAGATGGGATGGAATACTTCCTAAATCTTGACCCTGGTTACCAAGGAAGGCCTACAAAAAACAACCCATCACAGTGATCTAATACTGCTTTGCTGTGTGACAAAGCCAAATTTCTACTATTCCCTTAATATTTGCTATTTCCTTAGAAAGGAGAAAAAATAATTCCTAAAGTTTCTCTCCTGCAATTTAACTGCATTTTTTTCAAAGGAAAATAATCAGTATGAAGTTTTTTTTTTTCCTTTGGCAACTGTACAAATCATTTGCAGATTAATTATAACATAAATTAATTAATTAAATGTACCTTAGGTCCATGGTATTGTAAATCAGTAGTTTGAGGAAGGAAAATCAGTATTCTGTGCAATTTGCATTCAGTAATGAGGTTCTTTTTCCCAGAGATATCAAAATTTTGTTCTAAAAACAAATTACCAGAGTACTTACAGTGACCTTTGTTAAATGTTTTTAAATATTAATACACCATTTCCTGGTGGTTACATGATTCTTATGATAGTTCTTTCTTACAGACATCCATTTGAATAAGATTCATACTGCTATACAAGAAAAAGTAGTAAATTACTTAATATGCAACTGGTGTATTCTTTCACTAGACACATTGAAGTAACTAGTTATGTTACGATGTATTTTTGGATTTGGTGCCCTGACAGTTTGCTTTTGTATTAGGATTAAACTGCTTTTAGTGTAAATGAAAATGCATTATGCATATTGTGATTTAGCCCATATTTAGTTCAGATTTTTTATAATACATTATTTTACAAACTTTTAAATATTAAGTGCAGTACTAATTTGAGCATCAATCTACATCCAGAAAAGGGAAGGTATTAAAACTTTTTTAGAAATGCAGAATAAACTACCAACTCAGAAATAATATACTAGACCTGATTTTGGCAAATAGTTTCTGGGAAGCAAGGCTGCATTTGTCTTCATTACATACTGTGTAAATTTACTGTATGAACAATTCTGTTTTAAACTTCAAAACAAAACTTTACAAAATTTCTGCTTTGACAACACGTGCTTATGGTTGGTTCCTGCCTGTTGTTGGTCATTGTCAGTATGCACTCATTACTTACACAAAACTGTTAGACTTTAACTGTTAGACCTTTTATCTTAAATTTGCTGTCAGTGTACAATACCACAGAGCTGATGACATTTGCATTGCACTGATGTGTTGTAGTCACAGAAGTTCAATTGATCAGAGCTCTTTGAAAAGAGAAACTGGAATTAAAGCAGACTTTTCTTCCTTCCTCTCCATTTTTCCTTTCTTATTTGATATTTTTATACTATTTGTCCCCCTCCTCAATGGGAATCTCCTCTGTGTTCCCCATGACTTTCATTGGGTTTTGTTTTGCCAGCCACCCTTTATGGGTATTACATACTTGGGAGATGTATTCCCCATTTGCAGTCCCTTGTACTTGTATTGATTTGTTTTGTTTTGTTTTCACAACCTTATGTCACTTGGATGCCTCCTGAGACTAAGATGTGTGCAACCACACATTGTTGTCCCTTTGTGGTCACATTGCTCTCATGCTTAATGCAAAATGCGTACACATCGTGCCTGATCAGATCATCACAGTGTTACATTTTTTCAGAAGTAAACGTCTTTTAAGTATGTGCATCTGAGGTCTAAAAATCCATGTGTGTATTAAGAGAAGAGTATGACAATAACATTTTCATATGGTACAGTGACATTGGATTTAATTTTAAATCAATCCCACTAAATATTTCCTATACATTGAATGAAAACTTTTCTGAAGTTTTAAGTGTTTCCAAGCTGTTTGGTAAATGTTGTATGGCAGAAGTTGTTGAACTGTGACCCATGTTTGAAGCTGTGAGATCCAGAAGGGTGCTTATGATGATCCATTGAGATAACTGTTACAGTGCTCTAGCTCCAGTTGTTTTCAACTGCTAAAATATATTGCAATCATAAAGTCATGGAATTGTTAAGGTTAGAAAAGACCTTAAGATCACTGAGTCCAACCATTAACCCAGCACTGCCAAGTCCTCTACTGAATCACATCACCAAGTGCCACATCTGAACATATTTTCAATACCTCCAGTCATGGTGACTCAACCCCTTCCCTGGGCAGCCTGTTAATGTCAGTACATGTTAAATTATCCCTCTTGATGAGTTGCTCTAGTTCCTTGGATTATGCTCTATGAGTATGTCTGGAGGTAAGGGAAGGCATGCCCCCTAAGACAATGCTTACTTTTGAAAGTTATTCATAATATGATAATGTTTCTGAAACAGTGCTCTGTTTTTTGATACACAGCGAAAAACAGGTTTTTTGGATACAAATCACATCTCATCCACAAAGGAGCTATTATGCAAGATCAAACCAGCTGTCTATCTAACTCTAGTTCTCTTATTGTAATACTTGCCTGTTTTGTATCCAATACTTCAAAAGAAGAAAAACATTCTTATTATATGAAGTTTTATTTAGAGATAAATATTCCTCTTTTCAAGTAATCACCCCTGTTTGACTATCCTTCATCTCTGTTATTTGGGCAAGTTGACAAGAATGATAATGGTATTCTCTAATCTGACCTTCATTGGAAAAACATTTCCTGAACAGTCTTCAGTGTCAATTCAAGGGTTAATTAGAGAACAGAGGGAAAGTTTTCAGCCCAGTAATTAACTATTGCTAATTCTGTCAACATTTCTTTTGAAATAGTTAATCTTAAGAAAATTATTCTGCTTTTTCTGCTTCTAGTAGGGTTATGAAAATGTATCATTACAAAGTCCTTGGAAGTTTGCTCTTATGTATATTGTATCTTCTGTTAGGGTTATTAACCCATGACAATTCACTGCTGCAATACTTCCACATTCTATATATAAAAACTGATATCCCCTCTTCACCTTCCAGCAACAGCAAAAGTGATTTTATAAGACATTAGCATAATGGAACCTTTTCAATAAAATGATAAATTGACCCCATTTCAGAAAACAGAACACACACTTGATAATTTATTGCAGCCAGTGCTGTGCTAGAGACCTCATTCGTATCATATGCTTTTAACACTGATGAGAATGGTGCCATTTTCCCACACCTTGCATGTCTGTAGAATTCATTTGAGAGGCAAAAATGTAAAAAAATATTCTTTCCTAAGAGATGCTAAAACACTTCTGGGAATGCTCATCTTTACATGACATAATTATCTCTCATGAACGTGTCTAATTACTTTGTTGTTTTTAAAGGCCCTTTCATGTTAATTGAAACCAGTAGAATTTGCTAATTCTTGGGTGTCAAGGGGTGCAACATAGTTTTGTTTTTGCACTCTATTTTCATTGTTTGTGGGTGACAACACGGGTGGACTTTCTTCTGCAAACACATCACTTGCATCTTCATGCCACCAACTGAAAGTGACATTTTTAGGGGGAAAATGTTCTGTATTGATTAAACAAAACTATACATATTATGTTTTCCAAAATAATTGTTGACATGGATTTACTAGTGATGCCACAAAGAAAAATAGGAAAATAACATTAAGAAACATCTGTTATGTGTAGAAATACAATAGAGTTTTGGAATCTGATTATGAAACACAAATAAGAATCATACAACGGTTTGGGTTGTAATGGACCTTAAAGGTCATCCAGTTCCAACCTTTCTGCCATGGGCAAGGACACCTTTCACTAGACCAAGTTGCTCAAAGCCCCTTCCAACCAGGCCTTGAAAGCTTTCAGGGATGGGACATCTACAACTTCTCTGGGCAATGTGTTCCAGTGTCTCACCACCCTCACAGGAAAGAATTTCTTCCTAATATCCAATCGAAACATACCCTCTATTATTTTAAAGCCATTTCATTTTGTGCTATCATTACATGCCCTTGCAAAAAGTCCTTCTTCAGCTTTCTTGTAGTCCTGCTTACTGAAAGGCTGCTATAATGTTCCCCAGAAGCCTTCCCATCTCTCGGTGGAAGCACCTCAACTCTCTCAGCCTGTCTTCATAGGAGAGGTGCTCCAGCTCTCTGACCATCTTCTTGGCCTTCTGGACTCCATGTCTGTTTTTGTCAGGGACCCAAGAACTGAATGCAGTACTCCAACTGGAGTCTCATGACAGCAGAGTAGAGTGGGAGAACCACCTCCCTTGAACTGCTGGCCACACTGCTTTTGATGCAGCCTCTACTTGTGCTTGGGGTCGCCCCAACCCAGGTGAGGGACCTTGCACTTCTCTGTGTTGAACATGAGGTTTGCATCAGCCCACCTCTCAAGCCTGTCAGGGTCCTTCTGGATGGCATCCCTTCCCCTCAGTGTGTCAACAGCACAACAGCACCACATAGCTTTGTGTCGTCAGCAGACTTGCCCAAGGTCCTCACGATCCCACTGTTTGTGGCATTGACAAAAGTGACCCCTGAGGAAAACCACTTTTCACTGGTCTGTTGGACATTGAGCCACTGAACACAACTCAGGGAGAACAACCATCCAGCCAATTCCTTATCCACTGAGTCGTCCATCCATTGAATCAGTGACTCTCCTGTTTAGAGACAAGGATGTTTTGTGCGACAGTGTCAGATGCTTTGCATGAATCCAGGTAGATGTGATGTCTGTTGCTCATTCCTTTCCCACCCTAACTCAGTTACTACCAGATTTGTAAGACCTGAGTTGCCCGTAGTGAAGCCATGTGCTCTCTGATTTTCCACGTGCCTTTGCATAGTTTCCAGGTGGATCTGCTCCATGATGTTGCCAGGCACAGAGGTGACACTGACTGGCCTGTAGTTCCCTGGGTCTTTCCTTTTCCCCTTTTTTCAAAATGAAAGTTATGTTTCCCATTTTACAGTCAGTGAGAACTTCACTGGACTGCCACAACTTCTCAGACATGATGAGTAGTAACTTAGCAACTTCATCTGACAATTCCCTCAGGATACGCAGAATGCATCTCATTCAGGTCCCATGGACTTGTGAGCTTTCTTCTTCCTTAGATATTCTCAAACCTAATCTTCTACAGTGGGCAGTTCCTCATTCTTCCAGTCTGCCTTTGCCTTATCCTACTTGGGTGGTGTGGCTAGAGCACTTGCTGGTGAACATTGAGACAAAATGTTATTGAATATCTCAGCTTTCTCTATGCCCTGGGTAACCAGGTCTTCCGTTTATTTCTTGAGAGGGCCCACCTTCTCCCTAGTCTTGCTTTTATCACTGACCTCCCTGTAGAATCTTTTCTTGTTGCTCTTGGTGTCCCTGAACAGATTTAGTTCTATCAGGGCTTTAGCTTTCCGGACCTAATCCCTGGCTGCTCAGACAGTCTCTTATTTATTCCTCCAAGGTTACCTGTTGTTGCTTCCACCTGCTGTAGGCTTCCTTTTTGTGTTTGTCCAGGAGCATCTTCTTCATCCATGCAGGTCTCCTGGTATTTTTTTTGCCTGACTTCCTCTGTGTTGGGATATTAACCAGCTTTCTTGGGCCCCTCTTTCCTCCAGGGATTTATCCCATGGTATTCTAAGAAGAATGCTTAAAGTTCATTAAAAAGCCAGTAGTTGCTGCTCCTGCGAGGCTTAGTGCTTGCAGTACATGGTCTCTGTTGTGAGCTCTTATGGCTCAAAATGACATGAAGCATAGTCTTCACTCAAGTCATGTCTCAAGATTCATTAATGTCATTTGGAGTTCTGTGCACACAGAAAGGACATTGGGAGAACAGAGCTATTAAAAAGGCTTGATCTACAGAGAGTACAGACATGGAACAGATTAATAAATTCTGGTGATAGTAGAAGACAAAAAATAGCCAACAAAACATATCCTGCTCTCTCTTTATAAAGATAGATAGTTTCAATGGCACTAAATTTGAACTTCTGTGAAAGAAAAAGATCATTGCATTTGGCAGGGGAAGACATATTCTCTGGTGGGTTTTTTGTTTGGTTGTTTGTTGTGTTTTTTGGTTTGTTTTTTNTTGGTCAGGGAATGGATAGTTAATTCAGAAGTTCTAATTCTTAGAATTTTACCATCAGCTTTGTTTTGGTGAAAGTTTCACTCTACCTGGGTTACCATTCTTAGAGATGCCAAAGTAATGTCCTTTGTGTCTGTTCAGGATTCTCTTCAGAGGCTGCCGGCTAGGATTTGAGTTGGTTTTATTCATCCTTTGTGCCTCTGGATTTTTGTGGTTTTGTTTCTTTCTTTCTTTTAGAGACTATCTTGCCATAGCAACTGACAGTCTGTATCAGCTTTATGTGGATTTCCAAAAACCCCGCAGTGTAGAGGTCTTTTTCTCCTACTCTGAGATACATTGGACCTTTTGTCTAAACCTTGTTCATCCTTACACATTTATCCTAAAACAACACTGCCAACATTATGCCCAGCAACTAAGATTTTATCCAGTTTGAACAGAATAAAAGATGCGTGTTTTGCAACAATTATCACTGTTTGTAATTATTAAATATTTTGCACAAGTTTCTGGAATGTTGAAGTTCTATCAGATCTATTGGCACTGAACAGAAAGTTTAATGTAGGTAGGATTACAGCATTTTTGATCAAATTATCAAACTGAAAATAAATTAAGAAAATAACTCCCTTGATCTGCCTTTCACTTATGAGACAGAATGTTACAGTGGCCTGCAAGTGAAACTGTCTGAAATATTTCTGAGCTGGATTACATGTGCTGTGGCACCAATTTTTGTACAGCTACTGTGTCAGAATCACAGTTTTCTTAGTGAGGTACCCAAATTTTGGAAGACCGTATTTATTCATTAACCTTAAGATTAAAAACTAACCTTTTCAAATACTAGTTCAAAAAAAGATGAATCTTTGTATTCAATGATACACCTGAAACTGTATCTTACAATCCTATCTGTACTGTTGACATCTTTCTCAGTATTCAGTCTTAGGTCTTTGACCTTGAGAACGTCAGATTCTCTGAATATATGCTATATTTTCAGTTATATATTACTAATATATTAGCAGCCATTATCAACTGCTGCTATAACTGGTATTTACTGATCAATGCTTCAGATTTAGTTTTGACAGTCTATCTACCTGTAACAATTCCTGCATTTTTGGAGTAGCGTATCTGCAACTAAATTTCCACCTAAAATTCCAGCCTATATGGTGTATATATGTGTGTGTTCAATTTTAACTAGCCTCTCATACAGCAAAACAAATATTGAAATATCAAAGGTGACAGCTGCATCCCAAAGCAAAGTGCCCCAGGGATTCCTGGAAGCCAACATGTTTTTTGAGCACCAACATGCTCTTTCCAAGCTACCATGATGCTGTGCTGGTGCAACAGTCTGTTCTGTGGGTCTTGACGTTTACCTGTCAAAAGACAGGAATACAAAAAAAGAAAGAAACATATGGATATGGAGATGGGGTCTTAAGTTGAACCTATTCACCATATCCTGTTCTCATTGATGTTCTGCCTCATGCAACACTGCACGGCTTGACAAGGATCTTATTATAAGCCCTGGTATTCCACTTTTTAGTGCTGGGTGACATTATTTTATTGCTTTTTTACTATGAAGGTGGTTTAACCAAAATTGTCAAAAAAGACCAAAAGTTCACTTGAGCAAGCAAAGTACTGGGAGCCACAGTTCGTCCTTTTGATCACCACAATTTTCTCCTTAACTTTGGTTTCTGATTTAAAGGTATCTCCCTTGACAATAAAAACTTGAGATTTTATCTACTGCAACTCTTCCCAGCTTCCACTAATTATTTTTGAAGTAGCTGAGTCAAACTTCAGTGGTGTTTTAAACAAAGTCTGCACTGGAGATAAGGCCGGGTGAAGGTCATGATTAACGTTCCCAGGGACTTTTCCCAAGCAGATTTTACTTCTCTTGAAAAGAATGTTGTGTTCATGCATATTATAATGAAATAAACAGCAAGATCTCCACTGTCTTCAGCTGTGGAAGTTTAAGATCTAAACTAAGGATTTGATGCAGATTAATGATTATGGATATTGTACTTCTATTCTTCTTGTTACCTAATCTGTGGTGAATAGCTATAGATCTTATCCTGGTTTCTAAACCCCGTAACATTGTTCACAGTGATTTTCAACTTGTTAGGAACACAGAAATGGCTGTAGATGAGCTAATATTTGACTCATCTTGAGCAATATCTTCTTTATAACTTTGACCATTGTGAAATATTTAGGATGGAGATGCAAAAAAAATTCTGTTTCAAACAGAAATGTTACCTGTTGTCCACATTTTGTCTCCTAGTCTGTAATAGAAAATTTTGAGGTACGTTAAATTTAGCAGTATAAATGTGAACAAATATATTTGTTACCTTCCATCCAGGGACAAAGATCTGTGTTTGACCAGGAATATGTAGAGAAATAAAATGTCTTCATTAAACATTACCATATCTTAACAATAGCTGTCATTTTACAATTTTTCCTTAATCTTCCATATTCCATTTTACTACCCATATTCTCCTGTAACTGTAATTCTGCCCTTCCCCCCCGTCCCCTCCCTTCCCCCCAAAGTCTCTTTCTCTGGCTAAATGACTTATAAATGTATGCTAAATGTGGCAGATCTGCTGGGTTGATATATCCTACACAGATACACAGTAGAAAAGGAATATGAATTGAGTATGGAGATGTAGATATGTTGTCTTGATTGTTTCCTAGATTGTTATAATTCTTCATGAGAATCAACTAGAAATCAAATGGTTACTGATGAAGGAAGTAGGGAGGCATCAAGATGAAACCTTGTCTCTTTAGAGTCTGCAGGAATGTCTTCTACTTTATAGTATGACTTGGGAATTCAGCAGTAGAAAGAACCCCCCACCGAACAAATATTTGTCGAACTGTCAAAAGTATTTTATGGAAAGATTAAAAGAAAAAGAAGCAGCTGGGAGAAAAGGAATAGGCTTTTGTAATTATTAAGTACCTCTCAAGTTGAATGTACAAAATAGTCTTTAAGCATTTCTTTTTAACTTCAACAAAACCATTCTCCAAAATCAATTTGCTCAATCGATTGTTGTGGTGCTACGGGGAACAACTGAGGGTGAAGCTGGGAGCCGCTGGTTCGGTGTCACACTAACTGGTAGTAGGGTAAGAACCAGGTGCTAAAGCTCTGTGCCATAGCATGGTGAGGAGTGGAGTGTCTGCAGGGCATGTGGTAGGAATGCTAACTGGGGCAGGGGGTGGTTTCCCAAACTGACAGGTTGAAAAGCAATATCAGAACTCAGTTTAATTTAATCTTGAACAAGGTATCACTATGCAGTTTAGTCTCTAAAATGCAATGAACATTTAATACTGATATCATGTTTAGAGGTACTGTAGATATAGTATAAAAATATCTAATAATTGATGGAAAAGAGAACATATTGATTAATGAATCATATGTATATTGATAATATCTTTTACTGGGAAGGCTCACAGGGCTTACATATTACTGCATTCTCACTTGGTCATAGGTTTGCATTAAGGGAAAAAGGGGTAATTAAGAGTTATAGTGACATATCTACTTATAATCTTAGAAACTTCATTGTGAGTTATTTAAAATATTTAAACATTAGCTTAATTCATTGTGATAGAGAAGCCATTTAATTCGTTCTGGATAACAAACTGTTTTCTGTTGTTTATTAAGATAATCAAGCCAACAGGTTTTCTGGCTTGAGGCCTCCCTGAAGGGTCTCCCCAAAGCACAATGTGGAATGGTCATGAGCTGAAGCTCAAAGTTTTCATATGTAAAATTATGTATCTTGGCACCGTAAGGGAACTCACTGGATGGTAGGTACCATCATCTCACTGTGAGGAATTTTCAGATGTGATGAGGCATCTGTAAGAGTTGCAGGGCTAGGAGTAGTCTGTATCACTGTTTCCAAGTCTGAGACTATTATTTCCATGCTTCTTATCAAATAACAGACGTAGATGCTCAGTAGACTGTACATGTAAACATGTCAGTGAGGATTACTATGATTCCATTTTCTGCACATTTAACTTTAATGTGATGAATCTTGCTGCCTCTCAGCTAATCTGTGGGTGGGGAGTTCTGTTGGTTAATGCAGAGCTAGAGGAGCTTAGAGTGCAATTACAAGTGAACTCTGCCTTTCTCTTTGTCTGTCTTTCCTTCTTTTCCTGAAATACTTTGGTCTGTGTTTTTCTTCCTCCACAGGAGGAGGTTAGCTCTTTTCATGGTTGAAAATTGAATATACTAGTACGTATTGCTTTAAAGAGCTGCTATTTACTGCCCATTGCTTAAATACTTAGGGCTGGTTTTAGTAGCCTGAAAAACCCGTATCCCTTCTTCCCAAAACCTTTTGCTGAGCGGTTTAAAGAGGTAAAGAAACCCTTTGACTTAGGTTTGTGTTTTCAAAACTGTCTTAAAAGCGAAAGAGTGTTGCAGCATATCCAACGTTTCAATTTAGAGCATATGTGAACACAGTATGTGAAATTCTAAGCTGATTTTTTTTTTTTCTTAAAATGTTCCTACTCTTCACAACATAGTCCTGGTATTGCATTACATGAAAGTATTGCAATAACTATGCCATTATGTTGAGAAAATACAGCATGGTGAAGTGTCATTTTCACACAATCTTTTCTATTTCTCTGGACAAGTCTTTAAGGGAAAGATGGTCAGCTAATATAAATCTTTCCACTTTTGTAGAAGCAGCTAAAGGTCTTCCTTAAAATACTGCTTTTACTGAAATAGTGAGTTACCCATGTCATTAAAGAGAAAGTTTTGGAAACTAATTAAAAGTACTGGTATTTTATTTCTGTATCGAAAAATGTCATATCAACGAAGTCATAGATATACCTCTCCTGAGCCATTTCCTAGCTCCCTATTATTTCTAAGAGAGTAAATTGTGATTAAAATTCTAGTTCTGTGTGAGTTTCAGAGTGAAGAGCCTGACATGCAGGGCACTGAGAATGAAAAGAAGTACCATAGATCAATCAAAAAGACAGCTTCTGTGGTACACTGTTGTTGTTCAACATTTTGTTACACACTGAAATAGTTGTTAGAATAAAGCACTGGCAAGTTATTTAGTACATTAATGGACAGTCCTGTTTTCACTAGTCATTTATTTTTCTCTAATAATGATGTAATGCTTGTTAAGGAAGAGGAAAGAACATGAAGCATTTGCTGTAGTCACAACATAAGCAGTTACTTGTCATGTTTTTCTTTATCTAAGTAGGCAAAGGTTATGTACAGTGTAACTAGAAAAGAATAGCTTTGACTTAGAGAGATCTCCAAACAGACCCTTAGGAAGAGCATCATATAAATAGAAATATTATTTTAACATTTTTGTAGTACAACTTTTTCAGTAACCTTCAGAATGTCTGAAGATGGCTGGTGTTGTGTGCTCAGATGTACAACACCACCTATGTAGCTGGTAGCAGCAGTTTCATGTTTGTTCCTGTATCACTTGTGGAGATCCTTGAAACCAGTGTCTGAAACCTTACTGAACCTGCAGAACATTCAGTAAAGCTGGAAGGATGCAGAGAGGATTAGAGGGATGATACACAAAGAGAAAAGTTTTGTGACACTCTCTGAGTTTCTTTTAGTTTATAATGAAATAATGCTTTTTCTTCTGTGTTTACTCATTAAGATTGGGAACTTGGTCTGATGCCTAAAATGGAAGAAAAGAACTTTTCAGACAATATAGATAAAATAGAGAGCAGGTCCTTTAATGAAAGTGCTTTCAGGTGCAGCAAAAGACATCAATGCACAATGCAGTATGAGGTTTTTACAAATTTATAACACTACTGAATTGTCTTACCTAATGAATACATCCAACCTGAAAATTGTCCACCCCTTTGGAGCTTCTCCAGGGGTTTTGGATCTTCTATCTTGCTTTGACTACAATATATCTTCCACGTGTATGTGTCCCAAACAAGACATCCTTGCTAAAATCTTTTTCCTTGAAAAGAACATTGAACAGAATTTCAAGAATGTGGCACAAACTGTGAGAAAGAGGTTTAGTAACTACTATTCTAAAGTATTAGAAACTATACAGTTCTATTAAAATCTACAAATACATAAAAAATCCTAAGGATCTTAAGGCATGAGATCAACAAAACACAAAAACCTTGACAAGCCTTTTTTTCCGTTTATCTCTCAATATTGGGCATTGTGGTAGGGGAATGGAGCTGTTTAGTTATATTCTCCATTCCTGCTGGGCTTTGCACCCAAATTTTAAGGTAAACAGCCATCTTGCAATTCCATTCATAGCTTCTAGAGTGTTACTTAGGATCCTGTCACAGTAAGCCAGCAGTTAGCTGACTAGATTATGCTATCAGTCCCATTTCAATGAAAGCTCATAGAACTTTCCATAATGTGGTTTCTGAATATTTGTAATTCTTTTTCCCTGGACTGTGGCCCATCGGTAACTGTGGGGGTTTTGTTCTAAGTGCTTATTAGAGTATTTTCTGAGATCTGTATGACATTCTGCTGCCCTACACTATATTTTTACTGATTTATAAATATAGATTATAGAATAATTTTTTTAAATGAAAACCTCTTAAAGTCTGCATAGTATTTGAAGCTGAAACTCTTTTAAAAACATATGCATATGTGAAAGTAGTTTTTTCATAGCTTTGTTTTCAAGTTTTGAATGATGGAATTTATAATGTATAATTTATACAATGGTTTTACTTTTCCGGGAGTTGATAAATGTCACTTGATATATGTTAAATTAATATTTTAAAAAGATTTGTGTTAGATTTTAGACACTTAGATTTATATGAATGTAAGTGCTTGTCTGTATCTGTGTGTGTAAGAACAGTATCTTTAATCTGTAACTCAAGTCTACATACATCTGTTGCCCATTTTTCTGCAAATTATCTCTTGTCCTCTTATGCAGAAAGGGAATGAAGAGGCAAAACAGAAGTTTGTCTAAATTCTACCTTGTGACATAACCTTGAAACATGAATTTCACTTATTTCCATTTACAGAAAGGTCTGTTTGATNGGTCTGATGCCTAAAATGGAAGAAAAGAACTTTTCAGACAATATAGATAAAATAGAGAGCAGGTCCTTTAATGAAAGTGCTTTCAGGTGCAGCAAAAGACATCAATGCACAATGCAGTATGAGGTTTTTACAAATTTATAACACTACTGAATTGTCTTACCTAATGAATACATCCAACCTGAAAATTGTCCACCCCTTTGGAGCTTCTCCAGGGGTTTTGGATCTTCTATCTTGCTTTGACTACAATATATCTTCCACGTGTATGTGTCCCAAACAAGACATCCTTGCTAAAATCTTTTTCCTTGAAAAGAACATTGAACAGAATTTCAAGAATGTGGCACAAACTGTGAGAAAGAGGTTTAGTAACTACTATTCTAAAGTATTAGAAACTATACAGTTCTATTAAAATCTACAAATACATAAAAAATCCTAAGGATCTTAAGGCATGAGATCAACAAAACACAAAAACCTTGACAAGCCTTTTTTTCCGTTTATCTCTCAATATTGGGCATTGTGGTAGGGGAATGGAGCTGTTTAGTTATATTCTCCATTCCTGCTGGGCTTTGCACCCAAATTTTAAGGTAAACAGCCATCTTGCAATTCCATTCATAGCTTCTAGAGTGTTACTTAGGATCCTGTCACAGTAAGCCAGCAGTTAGCTGACTAGATTATGCTATCAGTCCCATTTCAATGAAAGCTCATAGAACTTTCCATAATGTGGTTTCTGAATATTTGTAATTCTTTTTCCCTGGACTGTGGCCCATCGGTAACTGTGGGGGTTTTGTTCTAAGTGCTTATTAGAGTATTTTCTGAGATCTGTATGACATTCTGCTGCCCTACACTATATTTTTACTGATTTATAAATATAGATTATAGAATAATTTTTTTAAATGAAAACCTCTTAAAGTCTGCATAGTATTTGAAGCTGAAACTCTTTTAAAAACATATGCATATGTGAAAGTAGTTTTTTCATAGCTTTGTTTTCAAGTTTTGAATGATGGAATTTATAATGTATAATTTATACAATGGTTTTACTTTTCCGGGAGTTGATAAATGTCACTTGATATATGTTAAATTAATATTTTAAAAAGATTTGTGTTAGATTTTAGACACTTAGATTTATATGAATGTAAGTGCTTGTCTGTATCTGTGTGTGTAAGAACAGTATCTTTAATCTGTAACTCAAGTCTACATACATCTGTTGCCCATTTTTCTGCAAATTATCTCTTGTCCTCTTATGCAGAAAGGGAATGAAGAGGCAAAACAGAAGTTTGTCTAAATTCTACCTTGTGACATAACCTTGAAACATGAATTTCACTTATTTCCATTTACAGAAAGGTCTGTTTGATCTGTTTTATTTAAAAAAAAAAAAAAAATTCTCTGAATACCGTCAAGAAGTTTTGCTTGCAGTTGTGATTGTGCAAGTCTTTGCATTCCTAAATTCCACAAAAACATCTTTGACTTTTTGATCCGTGAAAAACATCTACTCTGTACACATAATATGATTTGGTAAATTCCATTTTTTTCTAAGTGTAGAGTTTGCCAGGTTGTATTTTGTCACTTGCATTTTATTTGTATTTGCTTTTTGTCATTTTCTCTGAGAGTAGACACAGGCTAGTGCAATCATCAATTCATGTAAATGTGTAGAATTTAGACAAAGTATTAATTCCCATATTTTCTAAATATTGTTGAAGCACATTACATGTTGCAGTAATGTGTTTTAACCTGGAAGGGTGCATGGTGAGTGCTACTCTTTTGCAAAATAACTAATGTTCTCTATGCTCAACCATCAAAATTGGCCATTATTACCAGGTAGTTTGGTATATATTTCTTTACATCAGGTGAAATCTCTTTGAAAATGTCTCTGAATATTAAAAAAAAAAAAAAAACATTCAAAATAATGGTTCTTAAAAAAACTAATCTTTATAAAGGTAAACAGAACAATGAAAAATAGCTGGAAAGATCTTCCTCTTTTGAATGCACAAGGGATCAGAACTAATAAAAAGAATGAAAGCACTAGCAAAAGAACAACACTGGTGTACAAGTTATGATAATTTTGTAATCAAAACATGAAGACAATACTTTAAAGGATATTACTGTGAGAGAAATGTTCTTCAGAAAATTAAGGTATAATGCAGAACAGTTTTTAAAGCTTAAGATGACAGCTTGAAATTAAAAAAAAAAAGGCAAGGGAGTTCAAAGAAAATACATAAACATTTACAATGTATTATTTCAAACTGGCAAGACTTGTACAAAAGCCTGTTGTCATTTAGTTGCTAAAGTAGCTAATACAACAGGGCTAAATATCTTCAGTATTTTTGGGTTCTTTTTGATAAAACCAAGAGCTTAAATATCTACACTTTGAAAGAAAGGTTTGAAAATCATTTGGTAAAGACTAGTGGGTCAGTATTTTTTCATGGGCAGGAACACACAATGCTTCCAGCAGAGGACATGGTGTGGACTGCACAGGAGGAGGACTGTCCTGTGTCTTTGCCATAGGTGCCTGTGTGTTAAAAATAGGTTGGAGCACTGGATCTGTAGCTACGGAGCCAAGCTCCTGCTTTTGTGAAGGGACATGGCAGCACAGGGAAATGTAGCAGATCGCTTCCATCTCTCTCACATGAAACCTGACAGTGCCTACCCCACCTTGGATCAAAGATTCATTTAGCACAGAACCCTGCTGTCAGTCCCTAGGATCTGCCAGTACCTTGTGTAAATCACTCTGGTAATGGTGCTCTCTGGGATGCTCTCCCAGTCTTGGTCACTTTCTCTATGCTTCTTACGGTTTTGTAGATCTCTGATGTTGTCCCATTTAACTGTCAGGTTTTTTGGGCCAAAAAGTCATAATATGTGTAAGTGGTTCTGGCATGGATGTTATTGATTATCCATTCCTCTTTTTCATATGTTTCCAGTTCTACTATATCCTGCTTGAAGATGGAAAAGGTAGAATTGCACGTGGTGCTGAAAATGAACCTCACCATGGATTTTTAAAGCATTTGTACAGCACTGTTTTCTGGGGTGGTTTTTTGTTTCTTTGATTTTTATTTGGGTTGGGTTTTTTATTTTTTTGTTTTAATTTCTCTATTCCTCTATTAATAATTCCTAGCATTCAATTTACTTCTTTGATTGCTACCAATCATTAGCTGGCATTTTCATAGAACTATCTATTATAGCCCCAAGATCTTGTTTCTCTATGGCAATAACAAGTCAAGACCATCATGGTTTGGGTAAAATTGTTTCTCCTATGTACATTACTACACATTTATCTACAATGAATTTAGTTTTTCATTTTACTATTAATCACTCAGCATCCTGCAGTCTACAATGTCTTTTTCCACTTGGCCTTCATTTTTACTATCCTGAATAAAATCATATCACTTGCAAACTGTCATTTTACTGTTCATTTCTCCTTTTCTGATAGTGATGGCCTTGAAAACAAGGCCTAGAACAATTTTCTTTTGAGACTGTACTGAGAAAACTGATCATTTGTTCCTGACCTTTATTTCCTGTGTTTTAACCATTTATTTGAACATAAGAGAATTTTTGTTTTCATTCAGTAACAGTATAGTTTCTATTAAAAAAAACTACTGAGGAAGACTTTTAGTCATAGAATCATGGAATTATTTGGGTTGGAAGAGACCTTAAAGACAGTTTAGTTCTAACCCTTCTGCCATGGCCATGGGCAGGGACACCTTCCACTAGACTAGTTTGCTCAAAGCCTTATCCAACCAGACCTTGACCATAGCCAGGGATAAAGTTTTAGTACCGGAAATAAATTCATTATCTTCCATAAGCTTTGCTACCTCATTGTTTATTCCTTGTGTGCTCTGAAAAAAACCCCTTTTTCATCATGTTTTTAAACAGGGTAACAGACTGTAACAAAGCTAACAGCAATACTGTTGCTGCTTGTTACCAGCCTTTCATAGTTGTAATTGTGACTGGTATGTTAGTACCTATATCAGGACAATATTAGGTGAGTAGAGCTAGGTTTTTTGGACACTGGAAGTAATTAGGGTGCTGATATGATGCCTTAAGATTTTTTATATATTTGTGGATTTTAGTGTAGCTGTATAATTCCTCACACTTAAGGTAGCAGCTGACGGTTTTCTCTTTCTCACGGTTTTTGCAACATTCTTGAAATTCTGTTTAATGTTCTTTTAAAGGAAGAGATTTTAGCAAGGACATCTTGTTTGGGACACATGCACCTGGAAGAAATATTGTAGTCAAAAGCAAGATAGAAGGTCCAAACCCCTTGGAGAAGCTCCAAAGGGGCAGACTTGGAGAGTTCTGGGAACAGACAATTCTCAGGTTGGATGTATCCCTTAGAGATGATAATTAATTACTGTTATAAATGTATAAGAACCCTATACTGGGTGTGCCATTAGTTCAACTGAGAGTAAGCTGATTTTTGATCTTTTAATCAAAAGAGACTTATCTAATTAGCTACTCTAATTGTACACTCCAGTAGGAATAAAAATTCAAACTGACCAAGAACAGAAATTTGAAGTTTACATTCTGTATTATCAAAAAGGCAGTTGCCAAAATTGTGTGTGATCTTCTATGTGGGTGTGCCTTTGTGAAATTTCCTATGTTTGAAACTATAAATAAGCTGATAACAGTTTCATCTTCAATTTGCAAATTCAGGTATCCATTCTATACATTTAAATATAGCTTCTTTTTATTATTTTCCTAATTTCCATGGGGCATTCTCAATTTAAGAAGCTGATGATTTGGGGGAATTTTTTAACCCTTTCCATGATCTATGAGTACTTTGCTTCTTGTTGGACATGACATGGGTATTTTCTGAGATATCACTTTTCCGGTGTAAAGGCACCAACAGGCTCTGCCACTTCTTCTTCAGTCTCCCTCCTTCCTTGGGCTTTTAACTGGTTGTGTCACAGGCCAGCTGTGAAATGGGCTGCTGTGTAACCTTGGATCACACTTTTATTAGAAGAGCTGTGTGAGAAAGAGCTGCTGGAAGCCTTGTCAGAGGTTTTCACCTCACCCATCCTCAGTGGGCCCACTGGCCCAGGAGTTACATTCAGCCTTACCTTTGTTCCAACCCCGGGCTATGTTTTTAGATATGCTGTGTCTGGATGTATATCTGCTTGTTTTTCTGGCCTGACCTGGGACTAACCTTATCCTTATGGACTTGATGACCACTGGATTAATTTTTAAACACTTAGTTTATTTGTAGAAACAGTGCTCAACTGGATCTGCTGCTCATACTGAAGTCACAGTGCATGGTCTGTGCCACCCATGCGTAATTTTCTAGAGCAGCTTTGCTTCCCTTCATGTGCTTAGGCTTAAACCCCAAAGTCCCTGCTTTCAACTGCAAACAAACCAGTTCTAGCCAGTTGTTATCACCACAGGTCATGCTCAGTCCCTTTCATGATGTAAAAAGCAGCTCAGGGTGGTGCTTTGTGGGGAATAATATGGTTGGTGCATAGTGGTTGCCTCATGCAAAAGGAGTACATTTTCAGGAAGGGCTTTTGATACTCTGAGGTTTTGAACACTTTGTTAGTGTACAAGTTACTAATGTTTCTGTCCCATGTATTATTTGCCAAGCTTACAACAGTGTCATGAAATTGTCTGCTTTTCTTTTCTTTTTCTTTCTTTTTTTTTTTTTTCCTCCCAATGTTTTCCTGTCTGGCAGAATCATCACAATTGTTTTTTCTCTTTTTGCTGCCTTCAGTAATTATTGTTAATACAAACTATGGTAGTATTAATGGTGAATTTTGCTCCTTTGTCTGAAAAATCACAGAGAAGACTGGAGGAGAGAAAAGTATATTGTGAGAAGTAAGAGAAAGGTAAAGCCTGTGTAGAGGTCAAGAAAGGGAATGAGAAGGGGAAAAGGTATCTGGGAAAGAAGATAATGAAAGATTTGGGGAAATACAAAAGAAAGTGAAGGTAAATAATACTGAGGCTCAGAAACATGAAGCAGAAGATCCTTTTATGATAAAAATGCCTCTGAAAATTTTGTCTTACCCCATTCTGAATTCCGGGAATTTAAAATAGATCGAATATTGTGCTTTTTGCATTTTTTTTTAATTATTATTCATAGAAGTCTCCTGATTTTTTTTCCACACAAAAATTTTTCACTGAGTAGGTGTTAAAAAGATAAATATGCCCTGTTGTCTTTGTCAGGTACTTCTGATACTCTACCTCTTACACAGGCATTACACTCTCTTCAGCCAAATTTCAACTCTTCTTAATTTGTTAGTCCTTGTTACAGTGACAAGTCCATTTGTTTTTTCTAAATAGCTATGTCCTTCATATACTTTAATTACCTGAGGACCACATGCAATTCTGCAAATTTTATTTGAATCTCAGGAAAAAGAATTATGGTAGGGTTTTTTTCTATTTCATATTGTTATTCATACTTCAAAATACTACAGCTCTTTGCCATGAGTCCTTGTGCACAGCAACACCAAGTGGGATTCATGTCCCCGAATTTTAGAGGCTTGCAATGTAGACATTTCTACCAGACCTAGTGGTTCTAGTTTCCCCCAACAGAGAAAAACAGACCCTTCTAGACACAGTTTATCTGATGTATTTATATATTTTTATATCTCCTTTAGGATGAATTGAATCAAACCAAAAAAGTGTCCATTTTTCTCACTAGAATATAACACAACCAGTTTAGATGAATCTAGCTGTTAAATGAATGCTATTTTCATGTTCTAAATTAGATCAGCATTATAAATTGTAAGTATAATCTAAAACAGGTACCAAAGTTTCATAAATGTGTGCATCTGCATAGATGGGTCTGGGGACGGAAGCTCTGTGAAATCTTTGGAGGCCAAGAAGACTGGCTATAGAAGAAAAGTTTAAAGGTGGAACATACCAGTTGCATTTTTGGAAAGTGAATGGGATCTTATAAGTAATATCCTTTTTTTCAGATGCAGAAGTGCAACCTCCGCACTTTTTTTTTTTTTAACGATTCAGCTTTATGTGAAAATTTTCACTACTTTGAGTATTCTGGGCTTATATTTCAGACATTTTTTCCTCCTACTGTGTTGAATCAAGCCAAGTCCTTAAAGTGAAGGCAGTTGGAAGAATATTTTTTTGTTCACTTCTAACTGTGTGTTTTTCATTATGTGGGTGCAGATTGCTAAAATAGTCTGAGGTCTCTGACAGTCAGTCTACATTTTACAAATTACAACTACTCTAAATGTAAATATAATGGAATCTGAAACAATGCTAGCTTTATGTAGTTTCAGTCTGTTGCAAGACTTCCTGTAGCTGTGTCCTCTTTTAAATAGCTGATTATAGGAAACACTCAGTAATCATTATCATCTATATGAAAATGCAGTTCAGATGAAAACAGTAGGTTAGCTACTAATATCCCTATTCAGATTTTATTCACTTAAACCATCATACAGATGATAATGGTGTTTTGACTGATTAGAGATTTCAGGATCAGGTCTATAGTCATTATGACTAATGTTTTCTCATTAACTAGTCATGCATATCAAAATAATTGGCCTATGCTATCACTAACATGTACAGAGCTCCCACAGCATGGTCATCATTAACAACACAGAAAAAAGGAAGTAATTCAGGTCCTAAGGAGCTAAAAAACCTAAATGGGAAGACAGTACAAAACACTGGGATACACATCAAAGAATGCTACTTTCTCTTTTTATATAAAACACTAAAGGGAGAGAACAGTTTTAAGCCTTTTTTTGTGATGGGATATTTGTGAGGAAAGTAGCTTTGAAAAGGTAGAAAAGAGAGAGTGTGGCTCACTGGAATGAGAAGACAGGTCCTGACATAGATCATAAATGAGCGGCCTTTTGCATTCATATCTTCATACATTTTTTTTTTGGCCAGTAAAAGCAACATAATTAAGTGAACTCCACAGAGAAAACCACCATGCATTTTACTAAAATTAGCCTTTATATGACAATATTTGAAAGTGAAAGCTGCAAAATAGGAATTGTTTTCTGAATTCTTACTAAACTTTTTGGGTTTATGTGGCCAGGTTTTGGTAGCAGGAGGGCTACAGGGGTGGCTTCTGTGAGAAGCTGCCAGAAGTGTTCCCCATGTCTGGTAGGGCCATTGCCAGCCAGCTCCAGGATG
This sequence comes from Scytalopus superciliaris, assembly GCA_013400415.1. Classification (NCBI taxonomy): domain Eukaryota; kingdom Metazoa; phylum Chordata; class Aves; order Passeriformes; family Rhinocryptidae; genus Scytalopus; species Scytalopus superciliaris. The sequence goes on from VXBX01009024.1 coordinate 60,495, forward strand.
GACCCGCTGCTGGCCAAGGCTGAGCCCATTGGAAATGACCGCAATGCCTCAGTGATAACATATGTAAGAAGGGGGAAAAAATGTTATTTGAGCAGATGAAAATTGCAGCCAGAGAAAAGCAGAATGAGAACATGTGAACAACAATGCAGACACCAAGGTCAGTGCAAAGGAGGGGCAGGAGGTGCTCCAGGTGCCAGAGCTGAGGTTTCCCTGCAGCCCATGGTGCAGTCCATGGTGGAGTAGCTGTGCCCCTGCCAGCCCAGGGAGGACCATCGGGGTGCAGAGACCCACCTGCAGCCCATGCAGGAGCCCACACCAGAGCAGATGAATGCCTGAAGGAGGCTGTGACCCTGTAGGAGGCCCATGAGGGAGCAGGGTCCTGGCAGGGTCCTGCAGCCCGTGAAGAGTGGAGCCCACGCTGGAGCAGGTTTTCCTGGTAGGACTTGTGGCCCTGTGGCACCCATGCTGGAGCACCATGTGCCTAAAGGACTGCACCCCATGGAGAAGTGACACACGAGACAGCAGTCTGTGAAGAACTGTTGCCTGTGAGACAGACTCACACTGGAGAAGTTCATGGACTGTCTGCTGTGAGAGAGACCCCATGGCGAGCAGGGGAAGGATTCCTCTCTCCAAGCAGTGAGAGAAAGAACCAGGGATGGACTGACTAACCCCCATTCCCATCTCCCTTTGCTGCTGCGAGAGGGGAGGTAGAACTTGGGAAGGAGGAAGGCATGGGGGAAATGTGTTTTAAGATTTATTTTACTTCTCACTCTCCTGCTCTGATTCTGTTATTAATAAATTTAATTAATATCCCCATTTAGAGTCTGTTTTGCCCATGACAGTGATCGCTGAGTCATGTCCCTCAGTTTGTATCTCAACTCATGAACCCTTCATTATATTTTCTCTCCTCTGTCCTATTGCAGAGGAGAGTGATAGAGTGGCTTGGTTGGTACCTGCTGTCCAGCCAGGGTCAACCCACTACAGTTACATGCCCAAAAGGTGTGTGCCTCATACATTTATTATATGGTTGGTTCTGCAGCAATTGTAGTGATTGCTGGCACAGTACCATAATTACATTTTTTGTAAATACTGATACATCAGAACTGGCATGTGAGACAGATTTCCTTGTTCCCATTTCTTTCAGTTCCCCTGTGAAAAGAGGTCCAAGGGGATGCAGTCTCAGCCAAGGGCCATGCTAATGTAGGTGGTGAAATGAACATGTCAGTGAAGAGTTGAATGCTGGCCATCAGTATTGTGCTGTTAGCTGTCTTTCAGCATTTGCATTTTTAGTTCAGTCCTTGTTTTTCCTGGTCATGCTGCTCAGGACATACACCTAATGATGTACTTGCACTTTGTGGGAATGTGATCAGAACATCTGCATAAAATAGTCAATGGGTTGCTGAAAATTCCATTTAACACATTCCTTCTAAAATCAGTGCGTTCCTCTTGTCATGTTGTGCTTTTCCTTTTTCTCTGCTATAGCAGACATTTCAAAAGTTGTTCTGTGTCTCTGAATAGATCTGTGCTGCTTAACTGCTCCAACCCATTAGATTATAAATTTGTTTCTCATGTTTCAAATTTGTGCATAGGGGATGTGTTTGGAGGGACTTTTTATATTCATGAAAAAGGAAAACAAAATTGAAAGTGCTGAGAAAAATGAATATTGAGGTAATGTAGTCTATTTTTGCACAGAGCAAATATCAAGCTAATGCATAAGATTTATCCTCTATAGTAAATCAGCAATATGTGTCATTTTAGGCCTCTCCTATGACTACTATTTTTTACTGCAGTATTCAGTCATGCTGATTTATGCCATACTATCCTGTGAATATTTTGCAGAGTATTATCAATAAAATAATTTTATCTTTCAGTCCAGATGGAATGAGCTTAGAACACAGGCACAGAGCATGATTCCTGCCTCAAGTATTTTAATGCTTGAAATAAACTTGGCATAAAATGTGAGACAGGGACACAAGACATCAGGGAGTGGAGGATTGGATCAGGAAAGGCATCAGCCAATTAACAAAATATTTTATGCTGTAAGGCCTCATGTACTCAGATGGTTCTGTTTAGCTGGAAGGGTTTCATTAGAGTCGTGGCAGGAATCCTTCTGGCAAGAATCCTTCTGGAGAGTAGGACCAAACTAGGACAGTGAGCGGTGGCACCACAGAACTACTCAGGATAAGTGCCTCTGCATGTGAATAGAAGTAGCAGTTTCAGTAGTTGCATTAGACAACCCATTTAAGAATTTGGAACAGTAGGAGAGGACTGGTGATAACAAAATAGCTCATGGGCTCTGGTCTCACTTCCTGCAGTTTGAGATTGAGTCAGGAATAAGTGGCTGAAATCATCCTGTTGGTTGTGGGCCTCTGCTAGTTTGTATATGTGTGAATGTATGGATGTGTGGCAATTTTCCATAAAAACTGAATTCAATTTAAGTTCTGTTATGCTTTATGTTTTGGTATGGTGATTATCATTCTTCAGGGAATGACTAAAATTAGTATTGGATACATGGCTGATGTACTCTGATATAGTACACATTTCTGAAAAATTGAAAAAGTATTACCAAATTTCTTCTTTCAGCAGTGTACTTATTCTTTGTAGGCATCTACACACTTTTTCATAGTAAAAAAGCTTTTTGGGATGACATAGTTCTCTGAGGTTAAGGTTTGGAAACTGAAATTACATTTGAGTTACATTCATATCATATTTGAGCACGTTTGTGTTTGGACACCCACAAATAGGTATAACATGAAATTGACAGGCGTTTTGCATTGGCAAGACACAGGGTCTAAAGCAAGTGAGCTGTGTTTGAAAACATTATTCCAGGTCATATTTACTGTGGTAATGTCTTAGGGTTCAATTATGCATAAACAGTATATTGCTGATGAATGTAGGGAGAAATAGTAGAATGGGGAGGAAGACACTGAAAAAACTTTTCATCTCTAAGGGACTGCTACTGATTCTGAGTTTCACCGCTGTTAATGGGTGAAATCTTCTGTTGATAGTGAGAAATACATGTTTAAAACTTTATTCTAGTTTTAGTTCAACTTCTGATAATGAGCTTGACTCTTTGAACTGGTAGATGTATAGTCTAGATTAAAACCATGCCGTGATTCTTTCAAAATTTTCTGAGTACCAATAGCCTGTTTCACTCAAAACAGTGATCAGCATTGCCTGTGAAATCAAATTCATTAGCATTGCCCTGGGCTCCTGCAATTCTCTTCATATCGCATTCTGTTCCACAGTTTCACAGAACAGAATGCATTTGATTTCATTTTCCTTGAAAATTTACTTGGCCTAATATCTTGGCAGCAGTTTACAAACTTTGCCAGGTTTTATGGCTGCCAGCAAGGATAAAGAAGTGGCTCCCAGTCTTCCATGAATAAAAGTAAATTTGCTAAATTAAATATTTGTTTTCTTTCTATGATATCAGTCAAACTCATCTTTTTAACTTCATCCAAATAAATTTTCATGCAATTTGACCTCATAAAACTTGCAGCTAGACAAGTAAGGTGCAAATTGTGGAGAGCTGGAGTAATTAATCTCATACATCACTTGCCAAAGATTACAGTTGGTGCTCATCAGTGGTAAGCTCAAACTGTAGACAGGATGTATTTCCTAGGAGTTATGGTGTAGTCCACTTGTAACTATTGATCAGGAATCAGGAGTTTCTGGAAGGTGTTAAGAACTAGACCAGGCAAGGTAAGATGGACACAATGCTGTCTTCAGAATTTAAAATTATTTTAACTTATCATTTATAGAGTCAAATAGAAACCTTTCATGACAGTTTGTTACTGATTTTCACTATACATCAAAACTCATTGTTTTCTGTTTGTTTGGTTGGTTTTTTCCTTCTGACAGGTGCAGTGAGTTACAACAGTTTTTATGTTTTTTGCAAAAATTTCTGCCAAGCTGTGAAGCCTGGGAAGCTGAGGGTCCGCTGCAATGTGTGTAAACAAGGAACCCTGACGTTGGCAAGGGTAAGCTTGTTGGATTTGTTTCAAGGCCGTGGAGTATATGGAAATGATAAGTCTAGCTTTTTTTATTTGCATACATGTGCCTATGTATATATGTATTCATACTTGCTTTTTTCTTTTTGTTTATAATTGAGAACATTAATTCAAAGGCTTTTGAAAATTTCATTTACTTGTCTCCATTAATTGCAGCATATGCAAGGAACACAGTGCAGGCTAGAGTTCCAGTCCTGGAAAGACTTACTTAGCTCTTTATTTTAAGGACCAATGATTAACCTGGTGGTATGTACAATGTATACAGCTACATGTGTGCTAGAAAGATGGGATTATAGATGCTTATTCAAAGCTTGGAGCAGTTAAGGCCACAGAAAAACCTGAATTCAGATCTAGATTGTGGGCATTATGGAATGGGACTAAAGGGTCTTGAGTGGCTGTGCAATTGAGAATATTAATCCCTCCAGACCAGTTGCTGCATGTAAAGTCAAAGAAAAGATAGTGTGCTGGGACAGAAGATTAGCAGGAGATCTGTCAAGCTCGGTTTGCATCCTACAATGGGACAGTGTCGTTTGACTTGAATGTGCAGCAGTGCAAAGGTTTAGAAGTTTGTTTGTTTGGGTTTTTTTGTCTAAGTGCTGATAGTTTTGCTGGTTGTGTTACTGTTGAATGTGTCCCTTCTCTCATAAGTCAGTGTTTATTTACCAGGTTTGTGATGTGAAAGGCTTAGGTTTTGAAGGAGACTGAGCTGTACCCAGCTGTAGCTTGAGGCAGGGCCTTTCATATTTGGCGTATGTTCAAGTGTTTAAATTTGTCTTTTGCCGTGGTTTAAAGTGGTTAATTTCAGCTTCGTGTTCTCAATGTAGCACAGTGCTTCAATGTCTTTACATGTAAAAGCATTGTAAGACCCTTTAAAAACCCAACTCCCTTATTCTCATTGAAAAGAATAAATCATACCACGCTTATGCACATCTAATTCTAAAAACTGTAGTAACACACTCCCTCAAGCTTTGTGTGCTACTCCTGAATTACCTATCTCTGATTTATTTCAGAGGCTTCAAAGTGTTGCATTTTGTGGTGTTCCAGAAGAACATGTCTAAGGGGATTATTTTTCTCTCAAAAGCTGGTGATTAGTATAGGCTTGAATCACATATAGATCAAGATACAAGAGAAGTTACTGTTAGTGTACATTTTCAATGATAGGATTGATAAAAACACAGACAACAGTGTATTCAGCTGGAATACAGGCAGTCAGTGCTGCTGAAACACATTGCTGTTATCACTGAATCTTGTGCATCACATTGACATTGTCCTTTGCTAAACTCAGTGGCTTCTTTCAGCAAACCCACTTTTGGTAATGGTGGTTTTCACATCTGTGTGGTTTGGTTTGGAATTGCTGTGTTCCTTTTATTTAGTAAACTTTAATAAATTTCCAAAGTTTTCAGCTTTTACAGTATCTGCTAAACAGTGTCCTTTGTTTTGGAGACTTAAAAAACACAAACAAACAAACAAATCCAACCCTTTATTGTCTCCCAGCAATTCCTCATAACCTTATGATGGAAACCCTATTATAAAAAGTTCCAGTATGGTGTACTTAAAGTAAGTTCTGATTGCCTGGAATGTACATGGGCTGACATTCTTTTATCAAGTGCACGGTCAATGACAATAAATACACACAAGCTGATAAATTCAATTGAATGAGCAGATTACAGCTGCCTCTTTTTTCTATTAGCATATTTTTATGGTAAATATGAAAAGAGAGTAGTTGGAAACTTGTAGTGGAAGCTGTTCCAATTTTCAAGATTGATTCAAAAAATTCCTTTCAGAAGATTTGAGAAGGCACTTCAGCATAAAAGTACAAAATACAAAAGGGAGGTATCTTTTGAAGATTATAAAATGATAATTGTAGTCTGTTTTAATTTTTAAATAGTGCTTGTCTATGAAATTAATTTGCACTTAAGATTCTTGTTACTTTTCCCCAAAACAGTGAAAGTCTGCTGTCATTCTTTTGCTCTCAAATTCAAGCTGAGCACAGTAGTTAGAAACAGTGAACATGCTGTTCCTGCAGTTTGGGCTGTCAGTCCTCTGGACTTCTGAAATGCAATATTTGCAATATGTGCACATTCAGTGCCATGAATGTGCTGTGCAACAGTCAATTTGTTTTATAAATACATAGCAGCTACCTCAGTTCTGGGGTTGTAAAGATTAGGTACAGATTTGGCATGTGCCTGGCCCTTGTGAATCTTTCTTGTCATTTTCTGATTCATCTTCCAGGGAGAGAGGAAATAATTTCAGCAGGGGAGGCTTCTAATATGTACTGACTCATTTATTTTTCAGTACTGTGTAGAGACCTCTCTGCGTTAAGGCCAGGCAGAAGTGTGGCCCTCACAGCAAACGCATTGTGCCTGCTCTGCTTTCTTCAGTGCATTGCAGTCTACAACAGGCAAGCTCTGTCCAGCTGAAAATCTTACTGTCAATCAATTGACCTTTATGTACATTAAAAAAAGTTCAAGTTTGTATATTATCCCAAACCCTCTGTCTTTGGTATCCAATCCCACTGGACTGGGCCAGTGATTGCTTATATACATCTTCTCTATTGGTACTACAATTATTTTCCTTTTATAGAGAAATTAGTCAAAATAAAGTGGACATAAACCAACAATAAAAAGCTTGTCTGTACCACTATAATACAGACTTTTTTTTTTTTTTTTTTGTCTTTCTGTTTTTTTCTCCNNTTTTTTGGCTCTCTCTTTTTCTCCTCCGTTCTCCGTTAACTGTGCCTGACCTTTACATGGCAACACAGCAAGTTTCTTGAGGAGCTCTCTTGTGCCATAAGCACCAAAGCACTGTGTAAGCCAGCATTTGTTACACTAATTCTTTTATTGAGATGAAAGTGAATACCTGTGTGAAACCCACACAAAGCTTTGGGCAGCCTTCACTTACTCTACATGCTAATCCTTTTTCTACCTAAGCCACAAATGACCAGCCTAATTAAATTGAGCTTTCTTTTTTCACGGTGTGTTGACTGACATTTTAAATTATTACTTATTCATTTAAACAGTCTTATTCTAAAACCTTATTTAACTGTCATGCCTATTTGCATAGTGTTATTTTAATATATGATGCTCGGAGTAAATTTATTTTACTGTATTTCTATGAAATTAAAGAGTCCACTGTTTTTATTTTTATCAAAGACATCCAGTGAAATATTAAATTTGTAATTTTCCAGTTGATACTTAGGCTGGCGTTTTATGAACATTTCATGACCTAATGCTTTATAGGAGATATATACCAGATTGATTTAATTATAAGAAAACATCAGTCACTGCAAAAGTATCACTTCTCCCTACTTTCTCTAATTAATCAAGCATAAAAGCATGTCTGGGAAATTGGAGAGTGGGAGCCTGGTGTAGACTACACACCACTACACCACCTACAAGCCTACCAGTAACTTTCTTCACATAAGTTGAAAATTTGAGTGATTTGTTTCACATTCTTTGTTGGTTGGGGGTTTCTTCATATCATACGATGCTTCTATTTGTTTCAGATAATTGAGGCATTCTTCTTTCCAGAAAAAAAAAAACAAAAAACAAACAACCAACAAAGAAACAAACAAAAACCACAACCAAACAAACAAAAAAAGCCCAGAAAACAGAAAACTCCGAATAAACAAAACCAACCAACTAACAAAAACAAAAACAAAACAAACAAAAACAAAACCAAAAAAAACCACCCAAACCCACAAAACCAAGTATGATTATAGCAGTCACATTTGCAGTTCTTTTGGAGCCATAACAGTGTTAACATTCAGAGTGTTAATTCTATATTGAAAAGGCAAATGTGTATCTGTGAATGGAAGGCCTGATTCTGCAAAGTGATATGCACCAGCCTATATGCAAACCCAGACTTTTTCAGTGTAAGTGACTCTGTCATGTACTCCTGGTGCAAAAGTTAGTAACACTTGATTTGGTATCCATTTGTCATAATACTGAATTCAACCAGAGTAAGAGTCTGGATTGAGGTGTGTTACACAGACTTTGGGTCTCCCTGCTCAGCCACAGGTGCTATAGTGAGGCCATTTCTAGTGTGGGGACTCATTACTATTTGGTTGTTCTTCTGGTTGTGTCCTTGGTAGTTAGTACTGGTTGAGTTTTCAGTATATCCTCTAGTGCAAGCACCCAAAGGAGTTTGTTATAGCTTCTTCTATACTTCTCAAATGTTCCTTATAGTTCACATCATTATATCAGATCTTTTTGGATGTGGGGAGTTGTATTCAGGTCTGATTTAACTCCCTACAGCTGAGACTTAGTTTCTGGCACTTACAGGACATCTGATGCATACAGTCTTGTTGCTGTCCCTGCTGTCTCTGCCACAGAACTGCCATTCCACTGTTTGTCATACTAGTGATGTTGCTTTCATCTATTGCTTTTCATCTTAAACCTAACAAAGAAACGGACATTTGCTGAATTTTGTTTCTCTAGAACCATGAAAGGCTTGTCACTTAGGGCTTGTCACTTACCGCAGGCTGTGTGGTACATCACAGTTGTGTGAGGGAGAAGCACTACACTCTTCTGAGTGCCCTTCAGTGACTGACAAATAACAGGTTGTACACAGTGCAAGTGGGTCTTCCTAATCGATGATAGTGTGGCATTTGGAATTTAATACCTCCATATTTCCTAGGAAGTGAAAGATCTTTAAAACAATCATTTGCTTTGAGTTCTTACTTCCTAATTCCATTTCAGTTATTCAAACGGTGCTTTCTTTTCAATGAATATAAGCTTAGCAAAAACTTTCAATAATATAAAATAAAAGGGCAGTTTACTTTTACTTCTTTGTTGTATGTATCATTGTGAAACATATGGACCCCTCAACACTGCTTGTTTCACATCACACCTTTTTCCTGGAATTAATTACTTGTGTCTTGGCTTAGTGACAAAGAAAGGAAAGAGTCCTGCTCACTGCTTTGGAGCAAGGCTGACTGAAAGAGAATGGAACAAGTCGCATCTCTGAAATAATGTAGCCCTTACAGCTGCTGAGTCAGCTTCTCCCCTCTGCTGGTTACACTGCTGGGGTAATATTGCAATCAGGTTACAAAAAATCAATTTGTCCTTTGAAGGTAAACCGCAAAATAAACACCCGTTGAGGTGTATGTGATAAAGTATGATCTCATTTACAGGCTAGGGAAATATTAAAAATGTGATTGAATTCTTGAGACTGGGTGACGTAGGTATTTGTCTCTGCAAAATTACATGTCTGCTGTGAGGATAAAAATGGTTTTGATATATTTTAGCTAACAGATGACAAACACTATGTGTTAAATTACTTCTGCTGAATACTGTGCATAGGAAAGTTACCCCTGTAATGTGTGTTCCTCCGTCAAACTAACAAATGTGAAACAACCATTTATTTTTGGGTTCCTGCTAATGAATGTGATAGTACAAAAATAGCTTAATTTCCCTGCATTTGGCTGACAGAAGTGGTACTTACAGGAAATTACATGTATTCAATATATGTGCTTCTTTCTACATAAATAATGGGAAATGTCTCAATTCTGACATCTAAATTACCACCACTGGGCACTGATGTTAATGCTGCCTTGAGAAGACTAGTGCAGAGAAAATGAGCTCTCAGAATAAGTTTTTCTAGTGTTTCCACAGATTCAGGAAATCCTTCTGCATTACTTATATTAAGTCAGCACACTTAATCATAAGCCTAGGGTTTTTTCTTTTTAGTGAATCACTGTTTTTTGAGAGCAAGCAAACATCTAAAGATACAGATGTGTTACTCTGTTATGTAGGTCAAGCCCAGCTGTGCCAGGATTCCAGAGAGAAGTCAGGCATATTCTGCTCTTCTCCCTACGTGATGCACAGGAAAATGTACTCTTCTGTGCATTCATTTTTCTTATGAACCAATCTGATGGTGACAGATCAGTGATGAATATGTACTGCTGACACTCTTAGTGCAGAACTATACCTTGATAGTAAGCCCTCTCTCCTAATGGTGCTTGTCATTCACATCCAAGTCCAAACCCTCTATCTTTCATATTAAAGTTTGAGCAGTTTTCAATAAAAAAACCTGTCTCAGAAAGGAATATTTTTGCATCATAGCAAAGGAGAATCTACCAATAATTGGCCTGACCAAGGAGGCCTGTATTTTTGGTATTTTTACTGTAGTTCCACAGTGCCATCCTCATAAGAAATTTGTGTCATCCACTCTTTCATATTGTTCTCATGTTGCTTGGAGTGACCTGGTGCAAAGTGTTAGCATTAAATAAATTTAATGCTGAGCTGGCTCAGAATTTGGAATTACTGGTGGAACTTCCCTAAGAATGGTCATGGCGGGTCTGCAGCTCTGATTGTGCCTTTGCTTATCCAGTGTCTTCATTGGTTTTAATACCATGGTTATCAGAAGAGAAAAATAAGACTGCATTTCTACCTTAAGAATTCTGTTTTCTTTGATGATATGTTAGATTTTGCCAAATCCAGCTGCACCGTGTGGAGGCTGCTCCAACAAATGTTCCTGGGGCCTGTTTAAGATACTATGGCACATACAGAAATCAGAAAGTTCAACACTGTGTGACTACAAAATTATTTTAAAGGCATTTTATTCTTTCTTCTCCACTTCTGTCCTTGGCTCTGAGTCTCACTTCCCACTGAACCTCTTAAAGGACAGCCTCACTCTGGCACCTGTCTTACACAGTGACACTGCCATTGTGGCTGGTCTCCAAAGTGCTCAGCTCTATCTGAAGGGAACAGTTGGGAGGATTTAGAAGACTTGACATGGTTTTATTCAGGCTTTTGGCTATCTCTTTAATTTATTTTTTAAATATGCCTTAAGAAAAAACTAATTATATTGGACTTCAACTGTAATATTCAGTAAATGAAAAAAATAGATATTTGATTCATGGAAGAAAATATTCCATACATTTCAAAAGACAGGAACAATATTTCTTTCATGCAAAATAAACTTGGCAAAGGAAAGAGTTTTGCCTCTATATTGAAAAAATAATATAGGTTCTTCTTTCATTTTAATGGGATAAGAAAGTATATTTTAACTCCTAATTCTATTACAAGCTCTGAGATATCTATGCATGATTTATAATATTTATTGTAGCATGCGTTTTCAGTGAGATTACATGTTATAAAGTACCTTAAAAACTGGAAAAAAATACCAACTATTGGAGAAAGGGAAAATGACTTCAGTATTATGTACTGCTTCAAGTCATGCTGTGAAAATAAAACTGCCTTTTAATGTGGAGCCTAAAGTGAGTTTCTCCAGCCTGGGTGACAACAGTCGTAAATGAAAAAGAAAACAGTTACCAAATTTACTTTCTGATAAGAACTTTACATGAGTTTCTGAATCAAATGTCTAATAAACCCATTTGCCAGAGAGGACAGATTTATGCCTAGTAATACAGATGGTGTTCGGTGTATCTTGTCCCTGCAGTTGCTGTGATATCAGAGAAGCACAGACACAGAATGGCTGAGGCTGGAAGGGACTTCTGGAGGTCATCTGGTCCAACCCTCCCTGCTCAGGCAGGGCCACCTGGAGCCAGTTACCCAGGATCATGTCCTTTTGAATATCTCCAAGGATGGAGACTGCACAGCCTTTCTGCTCAGCCTGTGCCAGCATGCAGTCACCCTCACAGTACAATGGTTACTCCTTATGTTGAGGCAGCACCTGCTGTGTTTCAGTTTGTGCCCATTGCCTCTGGTCCTGTCACTAGACACCTCCGAAAAGGGCCTCGATCTGTCTGCTTTTCATCCTCCCTTCAGANGATCATGTCCTTTTGAATATCTCCAAGGATGGAGACTGCACAGCCTTTCTGCTCAGCCTGTGCCAGCATGCAGTCACCCTCACAGTACAATGGTTACTCCTTATGTTGAGGCAGCACCTGCTGTGTTTCAGTTTGTGCCCATTGCCTCTGGTCCTGTCACTAGACACCTCCGAAAAGGGCCTCGATCTGTCTGCTTTTCATCCTCCCTTCAGATATTCATAGGCAGAGGTGAGATCACCCCTAGTGTTTATTTCAGTATATCATGGAAGGCCTGGGACTAGTAAAAAATACCATGCTCAGGTTATCACTTGTTCTGTCAAAAATATCAATTGCATTTAAATCGGTGTGGTGTAACGTTACATGTTCACTAAATGCAAAAATGTAGGTTAGATTGTGAACTTTAATCTGTTTCACTCTTCTATGCATCTTGTTTTATTTCTATTCTTTTTTGTTTGTTTGTTTGTTTGTTTAGAAGTATACCTTTGGGAGGTGGGGGGGAAAAAGAGTACCAACAGATGTGATAAGTGAGCCTTATTCAGCTTTAGTTTGAGGTATTCTTGGGGACAGAAATGTAACCAGAGAGGGAACACTCCTTCCCTCTGCTTGCACACTGCACTTGCAAATGTGTATTGTTGGCCAGGCAAATGAAAAGTTACAATTTTTTTGCATATTAATTATTGGCAGCTCTGACATTACTGTCTTAACTAGACATAAAGATGGCTTTCTCTTCCATGCAGTAATTCCTGCCCTCACGAAGAAAGGCCCTCTTTCCAAAGTTTCTTAGCCTTTATGCATGAAAATAGGTACAATGAATATTTGTCAGCATTTTAAACATTACAGCCATATCTGGCCTTTGACATCTTAAGTTGCATATGTAGGTAAATACTTCTTGATCTCGCCTTCCTGTCCCTCTCTCTCTCCCTCTAAATATCTATCTCTTTTCTACTAAATAAGACCAAAATGTGGTGTAGATGTGTTGCTGGAATGTAATAAAGTACAGACAAATCATGGGCTGTGACAGTGAGGCTTTTTTTTAATATGGCAGCTGCCACAGAGATTCAGATGTCCCTGTGCATAACTCTTGTCATTTGCTTTCTTTATTAAAGTACAGCCAAACTTCTGTCTTCCCAGTATTATTCTTTAGGTAGCTGTGAGTACAGAGGGATCATGCTAGCACTACATTATTTCAACATTTTTCACCATGATGAATATTAAACAATTCTAAAGGGTCAGTAATTTTCTTTTTAATTTTTAAGATGCTGGAATATCTGAGGCACCAGCTGGCTCAAGAGGGAAAAATAAGTGTATTTATTTAAGGTATCATAGTAGCAGAAGTAGCAGACGCCAAACTAGTTTCTTACAAGTGCTCCTTAATCTTCATTAAGATGCTGATGTATGTTCTAAATTATTACTGTTGTCTATAGTATTTTGATCTAAATTATTGATAACATGGTTAATCTAAAACATATTAAAGAGACTGTTTACCTCTGAAAGAACTATTAACAGGTCTCTGTTCTACCTCTTTGTGGAAGAAATCCCTACAAAATTTCGTAATTTGAGTTTCTGAGGTTGTGGGCTCTTTCCTGGGTTTGGATTTAATTATTCAGTAAGAAAGGTTTAGGATTTACATAAGTAAAAACTCGTGTTTCTGTAACTAAAAATCAGCTAATTTTAAGTTATCTTGATAGGATTGTGATCTAAAGGTATTAAGGTCAAATTTATTAATTTTCCTCAAAGCTTCATTACTGCAGGACATCTCTATCATGATGGAACCACAGCCATGGTAGTTATATTGATTTAACTTTCTTGGCAGAGGTATGCAGTGCTCTGATGACAGTTTTGTCCTTTCTTGGGCGTGATGACCAATTGGTAATCCACAAATAATTGTTAGTACTCACTTAAGTTTTTCTACTATAAGCAGCTGAACAAAAGAAGACATCCTTGGTTCCCAGTAGTAATGGTTTATGTTTAAAGCTTGCTTTTATGCAGAAAAAAGAGTTCAGTGGTACACTTGGAATATAGAAGAGATTTATGTTTGTTTTAGAGTATTTTTGAAAAATAGTACATGCTCCTCTGTTAAGAATTTGATTATCTTATTATCTTAGAGGTCCAGTTGTTTGAGTTTTTTGCTGTTTTTAACTACATAAATATTCATGTAACACTGAACCCTGAAATTTTTCTAGACTTTATTTGCACACCGTCATAAAAGATGGGTGAGGAAAGTATCAATGGTATATTTACTTTGATTTGATCTGCTTATGCACATTAGCTATTTATGATCTCATGATATTTGCAGGTGTTTTGAATTTGTCTGTACATCTCGAAGTTCTAGATTTTGTTGCTTCCTTTAAAAATTTTGAATTCAGGGTTAATTCATTAGAATCAGTGTATTCTGCATGTCCTTATTTCCATAAGTGCTGTCAAAAAAGTCAGCTCAGTTGGCAGAAGTTACCTTTTTCAGAGTAAGGCACTGCATTTTAGCTGATGCCTCAGGTTCCCGTAAAGAGCACCAAGAGATGTTTTTGCTGGCTTTTTTTCTGCTTACCTCTGCACACAGCCTGCCAGCTCAAAACACTGCTGTCTTCTTGCAGAGTAATGTCCATAACTTTGAAGAAATGACCAAAGATAGTGTTATTTTTCTGTTACCAATATAGATGTTATAGATAGTAGGGCATATTTCCACTATTTACATGAAGTGTGTTGGTCCTCCCTCAGGCTGCAGTTTGCCTGTTTGCTCACACACTCCCACCTGTGCAGCAAAGAGGATCTGTAATTTTGCACTGTCCTCATCTGAGCAACATGTTCATTCTGGTTGTTCCTATTCTCTCTGTACATTTTGACTTGCTTGATTTGAAAAATTTAGTTCCAGATAGAGTTAGGTTTTTCATTTTAGTCAGATCTAATTGCTTTCCTTGCTTTAAACTAATGAACTTGGGCAAATAGGCAATAATGTGTTTGACCCAAGATTTTCCTGGCATTTTAGGTGGTGTTTAAGAGTGGAAGAATAATTCTGTTTTAATGCACAATCTCTTCTGAATGTCTAGATTTATTTGCTTTAGCTTAGGTCCAGAAACTTCCAAGCTCCTTCTGTATGTGGTTAGAAATAATTAAATAAATTTTGTGAAAAACAGTCACCAAACTGAAATGCTTTCTGGTTACTTGCATGAGTCTTGAGTCTCATGGACCTTTCTGTTGAGGTCAAGTCACTAGATAAATCTCTGTCTGAAGTGTGACAATACTTTTGGTGAGAAGCAAAATGGATTTAAAATAGTGCACTCAGGTGCCATCAGAATTAACAATTTATATATGCACCTCCTGCCTTATAGGAGATAAATCAGTTTAGTAAATTTTAAGGTGACAAACCTAGGGATGTTTTTATTCTGGGATAATAAGAAAGGATTCTCTATGGTTTTGTACAGTACTAATTTTTTTTTGAAAATTCTTCAAAGGAAAACTAAACAAAAGCCAAAATACCAACTCATGGAAGGAAGTGTGCATTCACTATGCAATAATTTCGCTTCACTTTTTTTGCTTGTGTTTTAAACAATGTGTTTATTATGAAGTGTCATATATAAGGGGTTTCTGGCATAAGAACATGTCAGAAAATACCATCAGTGCTTGATGGTGATGTACAGATTTATTTATTGAGGATGGATTTTAAAAATAAACCAATATTGCCTCACTCCCTGGCTTTTGAAAGTGTCAAAAGACTTTTTGTTGTTAATTTTTCTCTTATTTCCCTACAGGTCTTGACCTAACAATAATAATTCTTTAATGTCCATTCATAATGATTCAGTTGCTGTTATCATACGGTAGACCTGATTTCATCCTATCCCTGTGGCTAACCCAATTAAGAGGAATGCAGGATGGGGCTCTTTGGTTTTTTGTCACCTTCTGTCTCACTGCTGCTGAATTGGCTAATTGAAAAAGCTATTTCCTGAAATTCAGGCCTAGTGATGAATGCTAAGATTGCTGACTTTGGAATCTTGGCAAAACAGTAATTTCTAGAGGAAATTAGAATTCATAGGTTTTCTTTACTTCAACTTGAATGAAGTTGCTAGATTAAGGTACTTTTAACTCTACAAATTTTGAAATTTTACTTAAAATGTTTATATTTTACTGGAAAAATTCTCCTTCTGACTCTTGTGTTTCTCTTCTGCTTTTACTTCTTTCTAGCTTATTTAGATTTGTGTATTCCATTGAAGAGAATCGACATTTTGTAGCTTTCTCATTTAAAATATAACCCTCTTATTTAAAATATAACCCCTATACTTGAACCTTAACTTTGTACAGTGAGCAGAATTTTTCTGTGTACTTTAGGGAGGCCACATAGCTATCTACAATCCATTTTGCCCTGTATTCTTTGATAAAATAAATTAGGGAGCCTGAGTGTTTGTGTCTATCTTAGGTGACAAGAGGAGGGAGAAGGTGGGAGAGTGAAAAATAGCTTACTTTTTGCCAGTACAGATAGTCATTTTGTGCTGGCTGAATATGTTGGACATGCATGGACAGTAACATGTCACAGGAAAATGAAGGTAAAATTTGGTATAGGTCCTGTTATATTCTGATAAAATCATGACTATTATTTCCTAATGCAAAATTTGTTGAATGCCAGCTCGTCCATAACTATAATAAAACCAACTAATGCATAAATGAATTCTGGCAATTTTTAATAAAATTTGAAAACCTGATATGACAGGGAGGAATGCTAAGGGGTAACCAAGTGTGCAAACACTAAATGAAGGATTATCCTTATTTATGAAAAATTCATTCCAGCGAGAAATTGAATCGGGGGCTTTTCTCAAAAAAGAAGGGCTACTGTGGCTAGTGAGCCAAATCAGTGCCTGATTTTACTCCCTTTAAGGTTATGTGAGACCCATAAACCATACACAAGTGAGAATAAGGGTAACTGAGTACTCTGCTCCCTCTTCTTTAAAGATTCACATCCAAATAGTGAAGTACTGACTAAAACTGAATATAATCAAGCATATTAGGAACAGTGCATGTCATTTATTAGAACATATTCCATGAGCAGCCTCACTCTTGTTTGGTATTTTTATCTTGCGGCGAGGATTTTCTGTACAAAGCCCTTATGTATGAATTGACTAGCATGCATGAAATGGAAGACCCTGTATTTATTGTTCTTTCATCTGAAGAAAGATTTTACCTGAAAACAGCTGGTCAGGAACCTGGTCTGTGTCAGTGACATAGAGATTAATGATATAGAAAAGATCAAAAATCTTCATGCTACTGATGCTGTCTTTTAATGAGTCTCAGCAATATGTAGGTCATGATTTCAGAAACTAGATCTGTCAGGAATTAGAGTGCAACAATCTTGGCACTAGTTTACTCTAAATAGATGCATCCCACTTAGAAAAACAATTTGCAATACACTTACCTGTCTGTATGTACTTTAATTATACGTCAACGTTTTCCAATTACACAGTGTGCATAAATCCAAAAGCTGCTGGTAAAAGCTAAGACAGTAGATTAACTTCTGGGACAGGCTCTTTTTAATGAGTAAACTAAGCTGCCTATACTGTCAGGAATTGAAACTGTCTCAGTACAAAGTGCTCCTGTAAATGCTGTGCCTTATGTGAAAAAGGACAAGTGTTGTAGGAACTGGTACACAACACACCAAGAAAAAAAAAAAAAAAAAAAAAAAGAGAGGAAGAGAAGGAGAAAAACATATGGATCTGTTCCTTTTCAAATGCAGATTGTTGAGGCTGGAAGTCTACCACTTAGTCACTGTGTTCTCTGTTTGACCATATGGTTGCAAAATCTAGTGGAATGATTTAAAAACCCTAGTTAGGCTCCTGAAAGCAGAATAAAGTAGAATAAAATAGAAAAAGGGAAGGATTTATTTTATTAATTCTTGCTATTATACAATATTTAATATGTTTTATTGTCAATAGCTCTGATATTTTATGGACTCTACATCTGTCTCCTGGTATTTGACTCCCTTGAAATATATGGGATGAAATCTCTAGGTATGCCTTTACATTTAAGATGAAATGACAAGGATCATCCATACAGCTCCGTACAGAGCTAAAATTTAGCATAACACAATATGACTGTTAACAAGGTATAGCATATTTGTAAAAAAATTGGAAGCACGCAGATGGACAAAAGAAGTTCTTTTGTGGTCTGTTACAACCTTATGTCACCCTCCACTATGCTGCTAAAATTTTGATGAATTGACTGGTAATCAGTCTCCATATGAAACAGAGGAGGATAGTAAGTCCTTGGCTTTGACTTTGCAAACAAGACTCGAGGAGGGATAATTCAGACACAGATGAGGACTTTCTGAGAGACGATAAGGGAAACGGAGTTGAGTGTGTATGTGTAAAATGCCTTTCAAATGGGGATCATGAGGGAAGAGGCTGCTCCATTTGTCACCAACAGCAGCATGTTTACATTGGAATAAAATTTCAGTTTGGGAGTAAGTAGAGAGAATAACTGGTCTCTTTTGGACACATAGCAACAGATAGGCAAATTGGATTTTAAACATTGCTTTCCTTGGCTCCAACTATGCTGTTTTACTGTTTCAGTCTAGTTTCAGTATGGTATAAAATCATGTAAACAATAAGATCCATGCAGTGTGACCTGTATCTGCAGGACCCACTGGCTGTGACTCTCCTCAGGCACCAATCTCAGTGTGCAGTGCCTGGGTAACACTGATACACAGAGACCTACAGTCTGTTATCAGGGGTGTTGCACAATAAACAAGAATATAGTTCTATCTTTATTTTAACATTATTTTATACCTATTTGCAGTTTGAAAATCACAGTGTTACTGTACACAGAGTCTTTTAATGTACTTTTTATGTGTCTTTATGTATTCATAAATATACAGTATTCCTTCATGGTCAGTTAACTACATACTGTAAAGTTAAGGTAGTACATTCTTTCTACTCTTTAGTAACCAAATACAGGTATATATAGACTTTGAAAGTTCGTAAAAGGAGAAGCTTTATTCTCTGTTGCTTATAACTATTTTACATTAAAGTAAAACCTGTAATATTAGACCTGTAATATTTGACTTGAGTGAAGTTATATCTCGTCCTCATCCATAAAGGTGAAAGGAAAATTAATCCTCCATGAAAAATTAATTTTCAAAAGTTTTACACTCCTTTTCATCACCTTTGGCTGAAGGAATCCTTTCCTGCCTTTGTATTGTGGTAGAAATTTTCCATCATGATTTTCTCTCTTTGTAATAGGGTTTAGAAAGTAATAGTATTTGCTGCAGCAGTTATTCAGCACCAAATCAAAGCCACAAACTACAGACTACTACTTCTGGGACTGCTGTAGCAGAAAATCTTATGTGGACTGGTTAAAGAGCAGACATGTTGGTTAAATTGACCTGTTTGCTGCACAAGTGTTTTCAGTTCAGGTGCCAGTAACAAGGATGGAATTGAAATTTTCTCTTGTGAGAAAAATAAATCTGTCATTAACTATTCCAAGGGATTTACAAAAATGGTGATTTAGTTTCCTAGATTTAGATTCCTGTCAGCACCTGTCTTCCCTTGGATTTGAGAATTCAGTTTAATTTTCTCACCTGTTGTTTGCCAGTGGGATGGTCCTTGTGGATTATAGAGCATAGCAGACTTCATCCCATATTGGTGATTGTAGCTGAGCTCCCTAACTAACCCCTGTGACAGATACCAACCTCAGTGCTGAAGGGTCAGCTGTAAAACACTTCCTAAAAATGCTGTAAATCCCACTGTAAGGTACATCAGTTAATGGTACTGTAATTGTTATCATCATTCTTCCCCTGCCCCAGGACCACATATATCAGTTTCAGAACATATGGTTTCCTTCAACAGATAAGACCATACCAACCATAATGCCAAAGTTTCTTTTGTTCTTTCCGTGTTACCAGTTCTGCTCTTCAGCCCATCAGAAGCTTTTATTTTCCCTGTTCATCATTTAGGGATTTAAGGAAGGAGTCTATTTATTTATCCAAGAACATTCCTTTTTCTTTCTTCCTGAGATAAAGTGAAATTTTTGATAAGCAATTTACACAGTGTTTACATTTTCATAGTATTTGTCTTTCTAAAGGAAAATATCTTATATTCTGGGTGAATATAACTATACGTGGGGAGAGAAAGACATAAATTCAAATACTGAAATCCCCTGTGGCATAAGCAAGAGAAATTTTAACCAGACTCCATATATTTCTTCATTGCAGACTGTAGTGTAGGGCTTCAAATTTGCTAACTTGGACCCCAGAGGCAGAAGGTCAGAACCTCAGTAGTAAGCGGCTGACTCCATTTCTCCGGTATGTTTGTAGACCCTGTTGAACTTCAATTTGCTCTGTCTAAACTTCTACAGATACCTAACATAACTTTTTCAGAGGTCTGGCATTCTTACATCTAAAGGTCTGTTGCAGGAAAAAGGACTATTTTTTATTAAAAACAGTAGGAACTTCAGCATCCCATTACACAGGAAAAACAGACAATTCTTTCCTGTTTAAAGTCTCAATTAAAAGTTAATCAATTAATTAAATGCATTTTATTGACTTTAGTTACATTACCTCAGAGAGATGGAGACCAAGGAGTCTTACAGACTTATAAGGAAATAGAGCAGTAGGTTATGACTCAGTCCTTAAGCTTAGACTCTTCACCTGTCCCCTTCAGCAGGAAAGCATAAATAAAAGTGAAATGTCTTCTCTTCTCCTCTCCTCCCTCCATTCCTTTCCCCATTGGTGACTTCTGAGGGCTCATTTGTTTGTTCCCAATTTTTACTCTGTTAGTTTTCTGCATGATGTTTTCAGGCAGAGTGAACCATCTTCATTTACTTGCACTGATTTTGCTTTTGCTGTGCTGTCGGAATATAATCTGGCTAACCTTGTATGTTCACGTAGGAATATACAATTTATGCACATCTCGTCCCTTCTTAAAGAAGTTAACATCTTGCATAAAATATACAAAATATTGATGTTTAATCAAAACCAAACTGGCAGTCAAGTCAGAATCCTGTTTTCAGAACCCAGGTTTCTGTTAATAAGCAGCTCTTTCACAGCCTGATTTCTAAACATAAGGTTTTCTAAGCAGAAATTTTAAGCTTTAACTCATTATACAAAAGCCTAAAGAGGAAAGTAGCAAAAGAGATTTGTCTTTTTTTTTTTTTTAAATTCTATCTCCTACCTTTGTTTGTCTCAAGTTTTAATGTGTAGTTGTAATCAGGGAAGAAAGGAGAAAGACTGAAGTGAATTGAGTACTGAAGGAATGAAATGGAAGCACACACTTCTCAAGTGAGGTTATTGCTTTTTAATTAGTGCCTGTGGGAAGACACTTTGCTATATCAGTGCCATTTATACTAGTACTATCTTGCAACAGTGATGTGCAAAATGTTTCCCACATCTCCCACTGCCTTGTATAGCCCCAGAGCAAACATACATAATAAGTAATGGAAAAGGTAGAAAGCAGACTCAGTCATGCCTGTTTTGCTGATGTCTGATCAAGGGGAAAAATAGGAGGGAAGGTACAGAGGAAGATGAAGAGTATAGCCTTCATAAATTCACTGGAACAGCTGTTGTATGAAATGCTGGGATTTGCTATTCCACACAGCACAGGATGAAGGCAAAACGTGCAAGACTGTGTTTCTCTGTGTAATGAGGTAGGCAACCATGCGGTTAAATTACTTGCTTTCCCTGGGACTCTGCTGTGTTCTTTGCCATTGCATTTAACTGCTCTCAGGTACCAGAATGTCATTCTCACCTTTGTTATTATAATTTTTCCCCTTGTACTTGCCACTAAATGAGAAGTTTTACAGTGGAGCAGCTGTTGGTAAAAAACATTGACCTAAAATCAAACAGTCAATATTTTACAAACAGTTGGTTGAAGTAGCTTCAAACTTCTGGGTACAAGAAAACAGAAGCAGTGGCAGGATGAAAACCGTTTGCTCAGGAACTGTTTTGGAAAATCTTATTAGGCTTGTGCATTGACTACTGCCAACTTAGTTTGCCTGTTCACCCAGCCACATTTCCAAGCATAATCTTAGCTCTTCTGTCGAATGCAGAGTAGAGCATTGAGAAAGTAGGATATTCTCTCTGAATTCAGTGTCTTACACAAATAAAAAGTATACATAAAGAAACTGGTAAAAGCTTTAAGGTTTTGTACAGAAGTAAGAATTAAGGGGTTGGTGGGTTTGGGGGGGGTGTTTTGGTGTTTTTGTTTGGGTGGGGTTTTTTGTGTGTGGTTGTTTTTTGGGTTTGGGTTTGTTTTTTTTTTTAACATAAAATCCAGTTACTAGTAAAAAACTTAGTTTGATATTTTCTGTTGATGAGTTTGGACAAAAACCATCAGTGTAACACTGATTTTACTTCAAAATAAGTTAACTTACTGGTTACCAAAGTGTGGTCTTGATAGGGAATAGGGGTGCGGAGGACACAGACTCCATTGGTGCGGGAGAAAAAAGGTTTTTTATTGAAATGATGCCCAGCTTATATACGATCAGTAGGGAAGGTCCTGGAATGGGCTGGAACTTAGGAGAGGTTTAGGGAAAAACCTGGCAGGGGTTTGCAACACAAGGCAAAAGCCTCCAAAACTGGGAATACAAGGGCAGGTATATACCATATATGGAAATGCTACCCTGCTGCACGCAGGGACCAATCAGGGGTGGGTTAGAAGCCATGAGGGATGGAAAATGCCAGCAGGAACACACAGTGAAACAAAGGGAAAACATATAGCATGATGAAATCCTCAAACTGAGTACAGACTTTAAACTACAAACAGTCCTTAAACATACCAGTGGTCCTTACAAATACATCAAGAAGCTCTCAGAGCTCAGGCAGTCACAGATCTGCACTGCCTTCCACAGCTAATCTCTTTCTTCTCCTCTAACACCAAAGTATTTTTCAATCTCTCTACTGAAATAAGACAACTTGCAAAGCATGAAAAAAACCTGCCTTGTGGGGTATCTTAGGCCTGTAAGGTAGCTGTAACGTGTCAACTCAAGTGCATAGTTTTGATTTAAGACTTCTAGTTTAAAACTGTCGCATCTGTTTTCTGAAACTGTTTCTAACATATGTTGTATCCTAGCTTATGCTGTATTCTACCAATGTTTATTTTATTCCTAAGCATGGCAATTAGATTTAGTTCTTGAAAATCAGGAATCCAAAATAATTTGTTCTTGGTTGTCACTGTTGTGACACAACACTGACCATATTTCTTTGGTGACGAGTTGCAAGGGAAGACACTACATCGAGCCAGACACACAGGAGAAAAAAATTCTGACTGCCATCATGGTTCAGGTGTGTTTGCTCTGTGTATTTAATGTGGAGTCCAGAATGTAAGAAATAGAATGATCCCCTCAGCATGTTTAAATATTATTTACCCAAAAGGCCATACTCTGATCATTTGTCTAAATATGTATCTAGAGAGGTTTGTTCGCGTATTAAAAATCTCTGTGGACTAAACCTGGCAGATTTTATTTGTCCTTTCTAATGAAAATATTTTCTACTGTGTTGATTTTGACCAACCATCACAATCTTCAGCCTGATGAGTTATTTTAAATTCCTCAAATGCAGATTGTATGTTTTATAAAATGTCTATTTTAAGGGTTTTTTCAAGGTATGCATTTTACTGCTACATCATTATAACCTACTGATAGTAAAAGACCATAAGTAAGCTTTTAAAACTCTGAGTCGAGTGAGACATAGTAATCAATTACTTCAGAGAAATACCCTTAGATTTTGAAGTATTATTATGCCATAACTTTGATAAATGTTTTTTACTCCCCCTCCCTGCTTATTCTGACTATTTCTTAAAAGTGGAATAGAAAAAAACAACTGTTTATGACTTTAAAACCATCTTAAATTGCAGGGAAGTGTTTAGCTTTTTCCTCTGCAAGCGGAGGATTTCATAAAATCTTGGCATTTGGGCTGAGATATTTAAGAGAAAGAACTTTTTTTTATATCACCTCAGAAAATGCTGGTTTATGGTGGAAATCCTGATGGATCATTAATTATGTCATCATTAATAGCTATAGTATTGAGGGAGGTAAAGCAATAGTGTACATGTTAGTTCTGTTTTGCTAGAATTATTAATTACTTAAATCCTTTTGCTGCTTTTCTGTGACTCTGTAAGTTCCATAAATGCTGCTTTGATCTTTTAGGAAAACTGCTTGTGAAAAATGTGTGAGTCCTCTGGAATGTATTTTGATGAATGTCATCAACTTCTGAGGGTTTCTAAACCACAGCAGAATTTGTCACACAGCACACAAAGGTTACTTACTGTGTTTATTAGTGTAGATCTGCTT
The DNA here is from genome assembly GCA_013400415.1 of Scytalopus superciliaris. Lineage (NCBI taxonomy): Eukaryota > Metazoa > Chordata > Aves > Passeriformes > Rhinocryptidae > Scytalopus > Scytalopus superciliaris. The sequence continues at coordinate 84,507 of VXBX01009024.1, forward strand.
AACTTGGGGCAAAGATCTTCAGAAAATGCAGGCACTGTTGTGGAGTAGATAGAATTTATTAGGGAAGGGTGATGTTCTGTTTGGCACTGGTTTCCTTCTGTTTGTCACTTATTGAAGTGCCTGACAACAAATAGCTTCCTGTAAAACTGGGTGGTTTGAATTCTAACTATTGCACTTTAAATATATTTTGTTCTCTGATCTTTTTCCTGTATTTGAGATAAACTTCTGATGGATCCCTATACAAGGCCCTGATGAACTGTAGAATCCATGGATGTCAATATGTCCAGCTCAGGCCAACTACCAGAGCAGTTTATCCCTTTAGTTTAAGATCCTGACGTTCTCTCTTGTGCACTGACATTCAGCATGTAATATTGAGACCACACTCTGACTGGTATTCAAGTTGTGGAGTCTATTCCTGTTTCCAGTGATGTCTGAAACAACAAACAAAAAACAAACAAAAAAAAATCCCCGTCCTAAATGATTACTCCAGTGTAAATGGTAGTAAAGAAAGTGTCACACTCAGGGATCCAGATTCTTCTTCCTATAAGATTCTTTGCAGGAGCTCAGAGGAAATTTAGCCCCAAACAGATTACGGTTGCCTAGGACCATGTCTGGTTGGGTTGTCACTGTCTCCAGGAATGGATTGTCCATGGTCTGTTCTTTGCCACAAAGGCACTTTGCTTGTTCATTATCCACCTGTTTTTGCAAGGGTGCTTTTCAGCTGCTCAGCTCCCCTGCTGCAGCGAAATGTTGTTGAGAACTTCAAACATGAATACATAATGGAAGATACATGAAACTGGAGAACTTACTTAGGAATTATCACAAAGATATAAACAAAGACTTTAAGGTATCTGACCTCAGGTACTAGTAGATCATATGAAATCTGGGCAAAAAAATATTGCTAGTATTCCCTGAAAACTGCAGAAATGCACTTGATCTAGACTGGATGCTTATTGTCTCTTTAATATTGTTTAATGTTTTAGTTTAAATGGTTTCAATTATTTTATTGAACAGATATTCATGTTCACCATAGAGACTGGTCAGAGTTGATACTGATGAACTGAGTAATTCCACATTTGTATAACTGATATTTTGACTCTTATACAATACAGTGCAACAGTGAGTGGGGATCAACTAGTTCTCCTCAGGTAATGTATACCGTAAAAAATCCTGTTAAAATCCTATTTTTATATTGAAATGAAGTCACCCATTAGAATTCTTTTTCCTGTGATACATATTGGGTGTCACATGCTTTGGATAATTCACTGTTTAACATCTGATATTGCTTTTCAAAGGTATGGAAAAAACACTTCCCTCTCTGCAATCAGCAACATTCAAGGACACGTTCAGTTTTCTGAGGCCTAGGACACAGCTGCTCCAGCAGGTAGCATGGCAAATAAATGTATTCCTTCTCAGCATAAGTTCGCTAGAACATTTTTCCAATTCAGAAACAGGGGCAGAAAGAATTCCATATCAATTATCCATTGTGGAGGTATTTCCAACAAGAGATGCCACTGCAGTGCCACTCCAGGTCCACTAACAGATTCTTACATTAGTAGTAGTAGTAGTAGTAGTAGTAGTAGTAGTAGTAACTACATTATTACCATCTAAAGGTGCTATCTTCACCTTCTCAGTATGCAAGGCTGTTCTGAGCAGAACATAACTCAATTTAGACTTCCTTCTGGAAAACTGATTTTAAGATGTGGCTGGATGAGTCTTCTCTTAGCAACTTCAGAAAGGTTGTATAAAACCACCTCTGATTGCAAGCCTCCCATTTTCCAGCCTCTCCTCACAAGCATCTAATGTATCTTGACTGCCAGGTTTCTAAGCAGAGGGCTAGATGTCACTAGTAACAATCAAAAATCAGTTAACCAGCTGAAGTAACTTCTGCTGAGTAACACAGAAGTCTTTTCTATTTGTCTCTAGCACATGCACTTTAAGATCTAAAGAGGACTGTGAAATGAACCTTACTCTCCCCATCAGTTTTTCAGTGTAAAATCAGAATATGATTGCATACACCCTCAAAAACATGCTTAGAAAAAATTTGGCGAAGACCTATGTTCTCTTTCAGCCAAGTGTGAAGTTAGGCATGCTGTCAAGATGACTCTTGTAGAGCAATATGTCATTGTGTGCTCATAGATGTCCTTTGGCTGATGCTTTCCTTTGGGCATGCACATCCCCACTCACTTGTGCACATTGTCTGCTCATTTTCTACACAATTTGCTTTGAAAATGTTTGAGTGCATGTCTATGTTAATAGTTGGAGAGATGCATTTGCTGGTTAGTAAGATTAGTAAGATCTGCAGCTCACTGCGGGTGACAGCAATAAGTAGAAGTGATGTTGTTTAGTGGTACTCTCTCATTCACAGAGGGCTCTGTGGTGACAGCCCTATTGGACTAAATGTGTTTTTTTTAAGTGTCACACTGCTTTACAGAGCTGCTTAGCACTGCACAGTATGCTGTGTTCATTTTCTGGGTTATTGTCTGGTTTAAAACCACCAGAATTTTCTGCAGCCTATTTGTGTAGTCAGCTGAAGCATATTTCAGGATTTTATCGGTCTTCAACTGCAGAAGATCCAACTTTGCTGTTTTCCTTCCACTTCATTTAGCCTGGAGCTCTGTCATTTAAGTATTTTCTGTATCTGCTAGGGGTGATGAATTTTAAGACAGTTACTTAGGCTACAGAAAGACAGTGGGATATATAGTCAAAAAGTGATAGTCATTAGGAAAATGCAGGGACTTGTGGCAGTTTTAAACACTGAATTTGATTAATGAGAACAAGCGAGCAACATTTACCACAGAAGTTTTTCAGCAAATTTTTGCTTCCTATAAAGACAAAAGGGGACTTTTTAAAACTGGAAAACATTCTAATAATTTTCATCAGTAAATGTACCTAAACACAAGCTTCTTTGCTTTTCTCTGAGTCTGTGGATTTTCTCATTGCCTGTGCCAATTTTACTACTCTTAGCAGGTGTTTGGATCTTTGCCTTTTCCTCCCCCTACTACTAGCATGCAATAGGTACAGGTTTTTTCACTGTCATTAGCCACCAAAAAAACCCAGCTTAACCTTTGTGCACCCTGGAGGTGGAAAATGACTGGTGCAACGTGTCCAGCTCTGGAGCTACCTTTGAACACATAGAGTTGGCCCTCTGCTTTTTAAATTTCCTCTAACCGTACAGTCACGTTTGGATTCTCTAATAGATGGTCGCTAATTAGTGTGTGCCTAAGAAACCTTTGCAAACCTAGCTAGTTGACCACCTCTCTGTCAAGAAATAAATGGTCTGTTGTACTCTTGTTTCCTAGACACTAAAACCAAGCTATTTTGATAACTTTTTGAACTTTAAGTAAAATTCTTTATATACCTTCTTTATATACCTTAGATTATTTTTGTACTGGATTTTAAGAGGACATTAGTGGCATGCAGATGTTGCACTATCCTTCTAGTAGACACTGAGACTGCTCTTAGCAGTTCACCTAATTTTGCTTAGTCACCCCACAGCCATTTTGTTTATCAGTATCCTATGAGTTACAAAATTCCTGTTGGTTATTGTGAAGGATTCTGTGTGCTTCCACCTGACAGGATTTTGGAAGGAAATGAAACTTAGGTTTTTGGACTCCACTTTGATCAGCTATATGGGAGAAAATAGTTACTGATAGGCATAAAGCTAATAATAGCCAGATCAAAAGGAATGAAGGGGTAATCTTTATACTGGCTTGAACTTTGATGGAAGATTTTTGGATTTATGAGACCACACACATTCCTTCCACCTTTCATTTTGACATATTTTGTCCATTTGACAGTTCCCTGTGTGCCCATGCCGAGTGTTTCATGCAGGGTCTGTGCTCCCCAAAGTTTGAATTGGCTCTGAAATCCAAGTTTTAAGTGAGCTATGGACTCCTTTGTAAGGATGCAAAGCATAGTGCAACCTTTTTTCGGAAAAGCTGGAAGCGGTTTAAGTTGTCTATATGGACAGATGCTGTACAGGGGGTGAAACAGAATTGTAGTGGAAGCTGGCACATTGGACCATTTCAGAATTAATGGCAATACAAAATTTTTAAAGCAACTCTCCCAGCATATTCCTTTCTATCTCTTTTTCTCATACAATTCTCAAACAAGTCTAGAAACAAATCAAAACATTTTCTCCAGAAAGGAAGCAGAAGAAAAGTAGCCATTCTAGGTCTGTTTCTCAGTATTTGCGAAGTGCTCAGTACAACGGAAGTGGTCCCTGTTAAAGATAAATAGTTAGGTCTCAGTCAATTTGTCTTTCAACCAGAACTTTCAGCAGAGACATTATGATTGATTTTTGGCAGTACATTCAGTTACTGACAAAGCAAAAATAAAGTTTTTTAGTTTCAATCTGAAGCACGGTGCAGACTATAAGGAGGAAGATTCCCACTTGCAGTATTTTCAACAGTACCAGAAAATACACTGGTGTTTGTTTGTAAACAAAAGTGCTGAGTTGGTTCTTTTGGGCATTTTTACTCACACAGAAGATTCTAAATGAAACTTGGTAAAGTGAAGAATTACTTTCTCACTCATATTTTCAAACTTCTAAAAAGTTCTTAGGATTTATATGTAACATCACTGGCATTAAAGATGTGATTTTTTCCCCCCCTATTTTAATAAAAATAGGATTTATTGAAAGTCTGGTTTTATATTAGTTTATGCAACCAGTAATTGTTTTAGGTATACAAAATAAAGAGTATAAATAAGGAACTAAAATAGCAAATTAAATTTGGGATACAATCTTTATAAATAGTCAGGATTTTCATAGTGTTCTTTCTAAATTATGGAATAAATTCACAAAAATTAGTTTTTTCTGGGAATGGTTAAGCAGACCAAAAGCCCAAAGTAAGCAGAAGCTTGTGAAGCTGGACTAAAGGTCATTTTGCTGGCTGTACTTTTAATATCTTGTTATTCAGCAGTAAGGGACTATCACTTTGTAGATGAGAAGCACCATCAAATCCTTTCCAAGCAGTATTTTCTAGTGGCACAATGTTTTCCAAGCAACCCAAGAGAGAAAAGAACAAGCAAAAAGTCAAACCAATATTGTTAGTAAGTCCTTTAACAGGGGCCTATTATGGATTTAATGACAGGATTTTCCTTTGCTAGGTTAAGCTTCAGCTTTAATGATGTTTTAACACTTTTCTTTTGCATTCTAATGTGTTCTGGGTTTATGCTAACTATGCATCAAACAGAAGTTCTTTACTTTACCTAACATGCATTTGGTGGGGTTAAAGTAGTCTGTTGTTTTACTGCAGTGCCATGCTGCACATACCTGATGGAGCCCAAATGTTGGGCAGGTAAGACCAAAGCAGGAGACTGCTTGTGTTCCTGAGAAAATGAGTTAATTGACTGTTGTGCTTACTTCTGTTTGAACTCTTCTGTAGTTTCTCCACTTGACAGAGGAGGAAGATTTTGAGAAAAGACATTTTTTTCTGATTTGTGTCCATTCAAAGGACACAAACATAAAACACTATGCCATTTAGCTTCAACAAACAAACAAAAAAGAAAGAGAAAATCAGAGGATGGTAAAAGTAGGTTCTCAAAGGGTGTTTTCTTTATATTGGCATTTAATAATAGAGTTGTCAACAGCAGCATATTGAAACATACTGATTAGAATTAACTTCCTTTAGATTTACCATGTTAAAATAAAGGTTTATTTCACCTTTTACCTGACTTTTTAACCCCCCAGTGTTATAGTGGCAGCAGACTCTTCTTTCAGTGATTGCATTTTAGTAATTTCCAGAAGCAGCCTGAAAAGACCACCCCATCTCTGTAACCAAGGAGAACTTCCAGAATTGCTAAGGTTTTGCATTATAATCTAAAGTAAACTGCAACAGGGATATTTTTTTTTAATGAGGCAACTGAGAGGATGGAGGTGGTAGTTAGGCTATGTGACACTGTCAGAATGTTGCTAAGCTTTAGAGTGGCATAATTGTAATTGGCAACATCCTCATTAATCATGGCTAATGTTAATGATAGCTCCCTGTAGTGACTCATGAAGAGGTGATGGCCTTAATGAAAGCTGCCTTAGAGGCTAACAGATGGTGGTTGAATTTCAGTATTTTAAATATACAATTGTTCAGTTCTTCTAAATAAGATGATGTTTTTTTCCTACTGAATAATAATATGGGAAACTTGGTATTCAGTCCTACTCTTTACTGAGCCTATTTTTTTGAATTATTGAGTACATAATAGACAAGAGCAAAAGGAAAGCAGTTCAGCCTGCATCACAAATTCAGATCCATGCACACAGGTTAAACTTTATGTTTTCTGATCTATGTTTAATACTATAGATGTCATTGTGAATGTACTGAATAACACAAGACTGTTTACAGTTTCATATAAGAAATATTGACTAAGATGTGGGAAAAAATACATTATAGTCTGCTGCTTTATCTCTCTGCTAATGCTTGATAGCTCAATATTCAGTGTTTACCAGTGTTGCTAATCTCTTGGTTATGTTTATGAGTGCCTTTGGCTCCTGCTGCTCTTTTTGTGAGCTTAATGAGTAGAAGAAGAAAAATCAGCTCTTAGCTAAGGCACTGGGGTAAAACCTCAGAGAACTTCAAATTTTGGCTCTCCTAGCATTTTATTCATGAGCATGGATATTTAAGGGCTCTAGTCTTGAATGAGTAAGGTACTTGTAGTTCAGTTAGAAAACTGGAATTAGTCAAGTGCTTAAACTTAATACTTCCAGTAAATACTTCACTGAACTGGAACCCAATATGTATATTCTCTAACAGAAAACAAGAGAAATAACACATCCCTATTTCACTAGGGTATTTGATGTTTAACAGATTAATAGTTTCTAAATGCACATATTTTATACTAATAACAATAAAACTTCTACAGGGCATTTTTTTCCATAATTTTCATTTATCTTACTTAGCAGGTTACTCTTACATGCTTCTTTTTTATACACTTAATCATTCTTTCTTTAGCAAGGTACAGCCTTAAAATGTGTAGGCATTTGATACCCTGGTTGTTGTGTGTATATTTGTCAATAATATTTTGGAAAGAGAATTAAACAAAGGTGCCATCATGGAAGAGCTAGATAGGAAATGCATTGTATCATCCTTTCCAGTGATAGAGTATCTTTTATGCACATAAGTGAAATGTATATTGCTCCTCTCTACATCATCAACTGCTGGGACTTCACACCAAATCATGTCTTTCATAACTTTGTCTCTGAAAGACTTGGTCTCAGAATACATTCCATAGAATTTTTACCTATAGATATGTATCAGTGTGCATGACAATAATTGTCTTGTGCACAGACTTCTCTGTGAATTCCCCACTGTCTTTAAGCTACTCCCTCTGGTTTAGTATGTACAAGAATGCCAATTTTTGAACATTTAAAGTAGGCTTTTAAAAAGAAATTCTCAGCTTGGCTATGGCAATAGCTTATACTATGTTGAACTAAAGCAAGCTTGAAGTCAAATCTCCTCCTTTAGGTACCAGCACCTTCCTTACATACCTTTCAGTACTTCTGACACTTTGTCGTCTTACATTGGTTTCCAAACTTGCCAGTTAGAAGGCAAAGCATATCTCTATTTACATAGAGATTTTCTTAGACATTGTGTCAAAACGTCATCATTTAATGTCAAGGGACCTGTTGATCTAGAAATACTGCATGGAGTTACATGAGCCTGTGAATATTACCATCTTTTGTTGAGCATTGGTACACCAATAGCGTTCTATTTATGCATTAAGGAAAAACATTAAAAGTATTATAAGATTGCTATATTTGATACCCCTTGACTTTGAACAATTTTAGTATTTAAGTTTTCCTTACAGGTAAATTGTTTTGGCATAAGGACAAGATATACTGTAGAATCTTAATTCTGAGGAAAAGTCTACAGATTTTCTAATGATGTGAGCAAACTTTGCTGCAGCTTTATCTGTTTCTGGATGAATCCCTCCTGAGCTACTTCTTGATTTCCCTGCCATCATGTAGGCTTTTTGGAGAGTTGAATTAATTGCTTATTTTGAGGGATTTTAGTATGAAAAAGAATCAGATATCCCAAAGAGCCGTGGGGCTGAGGGTAAGGGATCACTTTTGTTTCTTTTCCTCCATACTAAGTTTTTCCTTTGATTGTCAACTCCCGTGAACACACGGATATCTGAAGTAAAAAATCTGACCTTTCCCTATATGTAATCAGATATGGGGATATAGAGTAGGGGACAGGATGTCAAATATCAGAGGTCATTGGCATGGAGAGAGTTGCCACTTCCCTGGAAACACAGTATGTTAAAAATCTTGTGTGGAGGATTTACAAGCTGAACTGGTGAAACATAAAGCTAGATTCATGATTTAAAAAGAGGAAAACAAAGAACATCCATCATCCAGACGGATAGCAGCCTTAATTGTATTCCCTTTTAATTCTGACTGTTCAATAATGCATCATGTTAGTCATCTAAGTTGCACCTCTCCGTGTTACAGTGTGTTGCAGATAGGAAGCTAAGTTTATTACAACTAATCAAACAATTACAAGGCAGGTAGCTGATGGAGCACTGAAAGAATAAATTGTAACTTTCAAGTTAAA
>VXBX01009024.1:93068-120153 GCA_013400415.1 Scytalopus superciliaris
AAAAAAGAAGACAAATGAAAAGAAAGGCTGTTGGCTAAAATTAGGCCAGCCAAGATTAATTTCAGGGAGTCACATAGAGCAACTTCTGAAGCTGTGTCCACTGTGACATCTAAAGGTGATCCTTCATGCCTTATAAAAACTGGTAAGATAAATGTTTTATGTTATATTTAAAATTTTTCTTTAAAACGGTCTTCTTCAGGAATGGTTTTGCTTCACCTGAGTTAACTTAATATTTGTACTACTTTTTATCTGTACCCCAGTATGTATGTATTGCAGTATGACTACATTGTCCTGCCATACTTGCAGAGAAGTGGGAATCAGATCTTATTTATTTTCCATATCCCATAGACCCAAATTGTTATGTTTGTACTTTTCCCTTCATAGAGTAAGGGTGATAATAATTTTCCTTTCTGTTTCTCAGGTTCCAAGAGATCACAAATATGTTGTTTCTTTCATGGTAGGATTTCCATTCAAAACTGTTTCTAAAGAATATGGGAAAGCACATTTTGTGTTATTAAAACTTCAGTATTGTATCACCGAATATACAGCAAAATTCAGTCATCTGCCTTGCTACACTCACTTAACAATCACATTCCTTCTTTTTTGCATTCCAGACATGATTTCTGCATCTCGTAGCATTCTGAGGCAACATTCTTTAAGGTGGTGTTATTGTTTATGTTTCATGTTTTAACTTGTCAGTTTATAAGCAGACAGTAATACTGCCATTGATTCATTTGGTTTGAAGCAGGTCTTAAAATGGGTCATTACTGTCAGAAAGCAAATAATCTCTGTTCTGCTAGAAAGGGCTGTCCACCAGAATTTTTATTTTATTTTATTTTTCCTTTTTTTTTCCTCATTCTTATCAAGGTTTCACGACACTTTTCATCTAAAACATATTCATTGTTTCATTCATAGTTCTGTTAGGAAAAAAGTTTATCCTCCAAAATTTACTCCTCTTCTTGGACACAGAATGAATTTTATGAAAATCTGCCAAGTAGGTCCATTTAAAAACTATATCCAATTAGGCTGGAAGGTTATGAAGTGTGGTATGCTTTTGAGTCTTCTTTCCTGGGAGTATTCAAAGTACAGAATACAATGCTTTTAAGTTGCTAAATGGACCTGCTGTATTTCCAATAGTAACCATACTACTTGTAGAGGAAAAAAAAATCTAACTAAGGGAAATTTCTTCTTGAAATATTGCCTAGTAATGTCACACTTAACCAAAATTAAGTAGTGTAGGTTTGTGGTTGTATCAGATCTTTCTTGCTTGTAATTTTTTTTCAGATTTCTTTCTAAGAATGTTTTTAATTACATTTAGTTTATGGTTTTAGTTTTCTTTTTGTTTGCATTCACATACATATTCTCTTGTTTTTGTTTTTTTTTTTGTTTTTTTTTAAAGGTTTGTTGACTCCTAATTCTGTCTCGGTTTTGTGCTCTGCTCATATCTTTTTGCTATGTTGGTATAAGGGCTCCTTAGAGTTAGATAAAAGCTGTTTTCCTCAATATGGAGTTGTTTTCGTCCTGTAAGTTTGTTACCATCCACACTTTTTTCAGTAGTGTGTGCTTTAGTATGAACTTCTGTGAGACTTTTGTGAGATATGATTATCCTATTAATCCATTTTTATTCTAGAACCAAATGTTCCTTCCAACAAATAGTCTGAGGTACTTTACAGGGACCATAAAATGCAAACTCTTATAAGAGGTGTATGAAAAGTTGATCAAAGTGTGTGTTGTTATTTTAAAACTGAAGCTAATGCTTCTTGACATTACACGTTAAAATCATATGGAGAGTTTTGTAGGCTACAGGTTCAGTATTATTAAACAAAATTCCCAGCAATGATACTGTGCAAAGAAATCAGCTCAATTCATATTTAGATAGCTTGTATGTTTGAAGTGTATTTGCTGCAGCACAGCAGTGCCAAAGACCTCTTTTTTTCTTTTTGTCCCTGTGTTATGTAGTGATATAATGGGTTGGTGGGATGTCAAAGGAGTCACAACTTAAAGTACTTTCTAGTTTCCCACATATAGTTCACTGTAAGAGACCAAGTCAGCCTTTGTCTCAGTTATGTGGCTATTGAGCAAATAGCAATTATTATTTAAAACAGAAGGCAAACATACATACATACATATGTGTGGTACAAAAGGAATTGAACAGAAAACATTGTTTTAGTTTCATCACTTGGATTCAGGTTGCTTGGACAGACAGTGGAAATCCTAGCATAGGATGTCGTATTTGTCTTCTGAGCAATTTGATTTTAAGGTTTGGATATCATTGGGGTTTTTTTCAGTAGCATTTACCAGTCCATTTTCTCTCTTAAAATGCTGTGCAAAATAAAAACATCAACAGTAAAGGAAGGAACAGCAAAAGCTAATTTTGTCAAATCATCCTGAATAAAAAAAACCAATCAAAACCAATGAGGCCTCTTAGGCAGAGCATCCATGAAATTAAAGGGATATTTGAATCATATGTTGCTTATTATGTGTGACTGCCACAGTTTGATGTCTTTTGATGGTTAAAATCAATAATCCATTTTTTTACTCTGGCTTGTTCATCCCATCCCTCTCCCCCCCTGACTCATTCATCTTGCTTATAAGCATACTTCTCAGTTATACAAAATATCCAAGTATTAATTTTTCTTCTTTCCTTCCAGTCCTAAAGAGGAAGTGATTTCTTCACTTTTACAATGACAAAAGATTTAAAAATTACGTACCAATTTGTAATTTAAACCCTTTTGGAGACAGATGCATGTTTCCTTGGGTTTCCAAAAATAATTGCTTCATGAAAGATGATGAAGTGTCTGTCCAAATGCATTGAAATGAATTCTTTTACTCTTTGGTGTGAGATGCTCTCAATATGATTTATACACAAATCTTAGCTGTGACATAATTAAAGTATATTAATAGCCCTGGTAACAACCATGTTTTGTTGTTATTAGAAACATAATCTGTCACTGGAATATATGTGTTTATTTTTCTTGCCTGTGCATGTTATTTGCCTTCCTATTTACTATGTAATTAAAAAGCTAACCAGAATAGCTCAGCACTACTTTAGTGTGCTGCCATTTTCCATGCATTTTCCCTGTACTCAGTCTACTGTTGAGTCATAACATATTCTAAATTTCCCCATAAACACTATTAATGAGAAAATTTTGAAGTACAGCAATGGCTTAATTTGCTTGAAGGAAAGCTGTTTGGTAAGCACAGTTGAACCACATTAGTTACAATGCTCTACAAAAACATGGTTGTATTGGTAGATTAACAAGGACTTGCTTTGGCCAGTTATCATAGTAAGATATAGGATGTACTTCAGTGACTGGTTTTATATTTTCAAAAGCTTTTAATTATTTGTTTGCGTTTTAACTTACAAGCAAATGAACAAGGTCTGGGGTAAGTTTTCCTTTTAATCCTGGCCCCCCCCTGCAAAGTGTCTGAATATCTTCCTGTCAATCTTATGCTGACAAGTAGAGAAATCTTTTTTGGTTGTTTGGGGTTTCTTTTTCCTGTTAGGGAAACGGATTTTAATTTACATGCTTCAAAGATCAGAAAAGCACAAGTAGAACGGTAAGGAGTTATACCACTTCATCTCATTTTGGTTTATGATTGCAGCACTTGGAACAAGTCATCAAAAAGGGGAAGCAAGTTAAAAAGATCAGACCCTGTGTTGCAGAGGGGTCCCTCTGTTACAGGGGTGAGCTGCAGTGTTGGTGTTGGTGGGTGTCACAGTTTAACCCCAGCTGGAGATAAGCACCACTCAGCTGCTTGATCACCTCCCCCACTCCGGTGAAATGGGGAGGAGAAATAAAAGTAAAACTTGTAGGTTGAGATAAAAAGAGTTTATTAATTGAAACAAATTAAATAAACAAAGTAAAATATAGTAGTAATAGTATATAATTATAATAATGAAAAGGAAAAAACCAAGTAGCGCACAGTACAACTGCTCACCACCTGCTGACTGATGCCAGACCCCATCCCCTAACCCAGATCGCCCCTCACGTCCAGGTAACTTGTCCAGTTTATATAGTGAGCATGATGTTCTATGATGTGGTACATCTCTTTGGCCAGTTTGGGTCACCTGTCCTGGTTATGCTCCCTCCCAGCTTTTTAGGGTACCTCCTCACTGGCAGAGCAGGAGACACAAAAAAATGCTTGGTTTAGGATAAAAACGACTTAACAGCAACCAAAATATCAATGTATTATCAACATTATTCTCATACTGAATCAAAACTACCAGCTATTGACAAAAAATTAACTCTACCCCAGCCAACACCAGGATAGTGGGGAAAGCTCCCCCAACACTGGCAGTGCTGCCTCTGGCCTGTCAATAGCTCAGCCTCTGTCAATGCAAAGGTTTCCACAAGCTTGTGGCCCAGTAAATGCTCCCCTGAAAACGTTATGGGGAACAGCTTGACAATGTCCTTCTAAGGTAAATGTCTATATTAGAGATTACACACTTGAGTTACGGCTTGGATGAGTATTTTAATTTCCAGCATGCTTTGGTTATTTTCTTAATATCCATCTGTTTCTGTGTTCAGTAATTTATTCTTTATTTACTAGCACAAATTTAGCTCTTAGGCTCAAAAATAGACTGTTTGCACTGTTTTCTGGACCGCTTATGCCTTTCCCTCTCTTCCCCAAACCCAGCAAGCCACTGTTTGGCCAGATTCCCAAGTATGGGTAAGTCTCTGTTTGAGGCGTTACCTCTGGGGTGGCCTCCAGGAGCTCAATGGGAAAGAAACATGGCACTCTGTTTTATACATCTGCTAGAGCGAGCACACATGATCTGCCACAAAATTAGAAACAGACTTTCTGAGACTTTTTGTTTATCCAGCAATTCCAAGGAGATGAAGGAGGCATGCTTAGGGTTTCAGAGTAAAGTCTGAAACTTAGTAGATCAGAGGAAGTCCACTGAATGAAGTAAAGAAGAAGCTGCTTCATTTTAACATGATTATTGTTGGAGATCTATCTGGATCCTTAGCGATCTCTACAGACTCTTACAGCCTGGGAGTCATAACAGAGCTGAAAATTTGTCTGTGAGGTGTAGTGGTTCCAAGATTGGATTATGTCCCTGGGAACACCTTATTTTCCATCCTGCTTGAATTACATTAATTATTGAACTGCTTTAACAAAGAAAAATTATGTGTAGAAAAAAATGAGAATGATTTAGTAATTTTCATAAGATATTTATCATGACAGACATAGAAACAAATGTTTTGCTAAACGTGATTGAATGGTATATTGAATGACATAATGTGGATATCTTAAAGATGTCTTTGATTATGAATGGCATCTCATTAAATCCTCTGGAACATAAACACACATTCAAATATATTATTGAAAAGACTGGATTCAAGCACAAACTAAACTTTGCTTATGTCCTTTAACATTGTTTTTAGTAGAAGTCTTATGAATCAGTGTATTTTTTTTTTTTACCCTTTTTCATTAATACAAAAGTCTTTTTTTTTGAGCTTTAGGTAATTTTTGCTCTTACAAAGGTTTGCTTTACATTATATTTAAAATATTTCCAAATTCACCACTGAAGAATTTTGTGTCATGGAGGACTTGGCCTGTAGTATAATGCACATATGTATATTGAATGGTCACAGAAAATGCCACTGCTGCTTACAGACAAACTGTATTGCACAGTGTTGTACTCTATGAGAATTTATTTATAAATATATGATTTTATTCCTTGGTTAACCTGTTTTCAAAAATGGAAAAGCATGTAGCTTCTCAGATGCATGTGGACAGTCTGTGTTGACATTGTTAACATTTCTATGTGTAGTCTATACATTTATGGAAAATATGGTTGAAATAGACTACTACCACTTTTTTTGTCTATATGGTATGTGGCATATTGTAAAGATTATTTTTAATGTATTTTAGCTCATAAAAATAAGCTGCTAAGTATAGCACGTTTAAAAAAAAAGAAAATTAAAATAACCCTTTTAATAATACAGTGAGTTGTGATGATGATGCAGTACTCTGCACAGTTACCTGCTCTCCCCTGTAGTTTTCATGTGAAATTCATATTTCCCAAAAGCTGCTTTTCTTGGAATGCTTATAACATAGCCTCTGTGTCTAAAAACCCACAAACTTCTTGTAGTGATAAATTTCTACTGACATACTTCATCTGCGTGTGCTGGACCAAATTGCTTTCTTTTTGTGCAGCTGTTTCAGGGGATTCTTTTGGAAATGCTTGAGGATTTTTGGCACCTTTCATAAATGCAATAGTTGTCACTTTTCTTCAACTGGCAAAAGTATGCTGCCAATGAAGAATACAGGAAAGGTAACATAAAACTCTTTTAAAATAAAGCTAGAAAAAGTGAACAGCTTCTACATTCCAAGCTCTCTCTCTCCCTGCCCCCATACTGTGCTTTATTTTTCAGTTGTCATGATTGTTTTTCTTCAGTGTGTGGCACAAAGCACCTCTGAAGCCAAGCACAATTTATATTGCCAAGACAGATGCTATAAAATGAAGCTGAACATGGCAGATGTTGAAAGAGTTGTATGTTTGCAAATGATTACCTGTCATAATATGTTTTTCTGATTCTTTATTTTTTCCTGAAACACTGGACTAGAAAAGAAAACAAGATGGCCTGGTCTTTCAGTGCCTGATTTGATGCCAAGGAAGAGGACGAGTTTAGCTGCTGTCTTTTAGACTAGAAGAACTAGCTGGCATCCTAACTTAATTCCAAATAACATGTTGACAACAAACACAATGAAAAATATTTCAGAACTTTGAGTAAAGACCTTCTTTCATTCCTTAGAGTAAATGGACTTTGCCTGTCTGAAAACTATTCTGAAAGTTTGGATAGAGAAAATCAAGATGTCAACCTGAAATTGTTTTTATAGAGCCTTTTATTGCATAAGCTTAAATAGTAACTTAGTAGAAAATGCCTCTTTATTTTTAGTTTTGCTGAGACTTCGTTCTGAAAGTTTCACACAGAACAAAAGATGGAATGATTTTAGTCACAGCAACTATTTTCCACTTCTCTAGCAGTCAGTCTAAACAAGTGGGAGATGACATTAGTCTAAATTTTATTTTAGTCTAATGCATGTAAAGCTTCATTGAAAATATTTTGCAGAAAATGGATTTGATTGAAATTGTTCAGTGATCCGTTTTGTAATTCAGATGGGTGTTTTCTTTTGAAATATCATGAGGAATTAATACTGAGGAACCTGTGTTTCACTGTGCCTGATAGTCTCTTGATGTGGAAAAGTCTGTTCAGAGAAATGTTCTAACTTTGGAAGTAAACCCAATGCTCCACACTTACGTCATCCTCAGAAACAGATGATTTTCCTAAGAGAATAGAAAGACTTGAGGGTGCTGGCTTCTGTTAAATCTATGCATCCTCCCGAGTCTCCTTGACAGTGAGACATTTCTCCTGTCAGTAAGTTTTTCTGTGCTCTCCTGGAAGTCAATATCTCCTTGGTACAGGTGGATGCAATTTGCATCTGACTTTGCCAACTGTTATGGGGGAGAGAAGCTGGAAAATCAATTTTATTAGCACTAGCTGCCTCATATTTAGTGCAACCAGGAATATTGTTCTATTGTCTATGAAATTACTTCAATGAAAAATTTGATGAGCAATTTAACATTGCAAAAAAACTAGAAATGCAAGAAGTAAGCTACCAATAGTGTCCTTCCTCTTTTGAAACTTTTCCCCAGTGTAATTTTTAGTACTATCAGCAATGTATTAAGTAACTGGATTTTAGAAAGCTAGGGAAAAAAATATAAAAATAATTTTGGAAAATATTTTATTTTGTGCGATCCCCTGCATTGACACATTTTATCTCTGGAGGAATAATACATTCAGTCATCCCAGATCATGGTAGGTTCAGCTGGTCTTTTGTAGTCTGTGCTATTTGGGTGGATAACCAGTGGCATTTCATAGCTCGCTAGTTACTACAGCTTGCTTGCATTCACATATATTGTGATTCTTCCTAGAGGAAGATGAATGTGTTAATATACAGGATCTATTACAACACAGATATTAAAGCTAATCAAAAGATAACGACCTTGAAAGAAAAAAAAAGGTATTTTTTAGCAGTAAGAACAATGCCATAAATGGTATTTATACAATGAAGAGATGCAAGAACAGATATGGGAAGAAGAGCAACAGAGGTTAAAAGAAAGCAAACCAAGGAACCCAGCATGTACACACACAAAAAGAATATATAAATTATGTCAGTGTTACATCCTGTAGATAAGACCCATATGCATTATTTTTGTCATATGCATAGAGCACTGTACAAACATGGATTTGAACAAGTTAGTAGTAGTATAGTCATTGCAGAACTGGTGGCTTTCTGGTCTTTGTGGCCAAAGTGCCCTTGTCTGGCTGTGAAGTTCATTGCACAGGGTTGTTATCACCCATTTTTTTCAATTCCAGGCTTATGAATTATAATAATCTGTGTAATTCCATCAGCGTGAAAGAATAGATATTTTAGAAATAGATCTATATCATGTAGCTTATTAATTATTTTGAGAATGTCCTCTTGTATTTGTTATATTTCATAGCTTTGGAAATTTTATAATAAAATTAATTGCTCCTATATGGAGTGCAGCATGGAGTGAGAGGTAGGAGACATGTAATGAAATTCTGCAAAGTCAAACATTTGAGCTGTGAGAACAGTGCGCTGCAACAAGGAGTGTGTGTTTCCAGAGGAAAAGGCTGGATTCTTGAGAAAGCTGGGTTTGATTCTTAAGTCTATCACAAGGCAATCCCAAATGTGTAGAAGCCCTAAATTTATCAGTTTCTGGCAAAGATCAGGCCATGTGGATGACAATGACATCCATTTACCTTTAGTTGGTCATGAATCCAGGAGATGGGGGTGGACAGGGCAGGCAGCACTTACGGGTCTGTCTTATTTTGATCTAGCTCAGGATGTTTGGGTGGGCTGGCCACAACACGCGCTCAGTCTTTCTGTGACTATAACCAGCACTAGAGCCTATGCCTCCTNCTTTGAAAGTCTGCAAGATGAAAGACTTTCAGGAAGAAGTTGCTTCTGCTTTTTTTCCTATTTAGTTACTATTCCTGTGGAAAGAGACATTTTCAAAAGACATGGTTAGCCAAGCAGCCTCACACTGGATTTCTTTCTCTTTATTGTGCTATCTTCTCAACATGAAAAGTGTAAATGTGATATTAATTCATTTTAGAGTTTACAAAATATGGATATATTTCAGATCAAACCAGAAACTTCAGTTTTCTACTACACAAAGGTAGTTTTATTTATTTGTTTGTGTCATTACAGGTATTTCTAAAAGACATTTAATTGAACTCGTCAATCTAAAAGTTACTGCCCCAGCTTTTGTGACTCCCTCAACAATTTACTGCAGCCTTGCTGCCAGTTGTAATTGTTCAGAATGTCTGGTTTCGTTAGAGTTATTTATGCAGTATCTTTTGGGAAAAGTTGAATTTTGTGACACAGAGCAGCTTATTTAAAATGAACTATTGTTTAATTCAATAGTAGTAGCAACATATAAGAACAGAAGGTGATTTTAATACAAACAAGTATCTGTAGTTGTCATTCTTAATCCAAATACTCCTGTTTTGTTGAGTGGGCTTCAGTCAGCTTCTAGATAGCCTTTGATTTCCTCTTCTTCTCTCCTCTTGGGACCTTTTTGCTCAAGTTTCTTCATGTTTGTGGTTTTTTTTCCCCATAATTTCCTAAGCATGGTGTGAGCAAATAGCACTTCCACAAGTTACTAGGGTAAGAGCATGGGGCTTTTGGAAGTATTTATATCTGCTTTCCTGACCACTAGCAATTAGCTCCTGTTGGAATTATCTCCTTTTAGTTGCATAGCAAACACCATCATAATGATCAAAAGAAGTGAGTGAATCTTATAAAATTAATGAAGTATTATAGGCAAGTTCCAGGTATTTCAGAGTTGTCTTACCAAATATGTTAAGATAGCACAAAGATGAAAGGGGCAGAATTTCCATAAACTATTGCAAGTTTAGTTATTATTTATGGAAATGAGTGACAATAATAAAAACAACAACAACAGCAAAAAGAAAGACAAAGATCTCTCAGACTTGGTCTTCTTGAAGTATGTTCTTAGAGTGAATTAGTTTCTGTAACCAACTAAAAAAGTTGTATTTACTTAACAGTGTGTGCACACACAGGGGGCTTCCCAATCTAAATTAACAGTGTCATCATATTTGCACACAGCAAAGTTCAGCAAAAGTCGGAAGGAAATTTGGGAGCTGTGGTGAGACACTTCATCTGCTCTACCACTGTGCTTTGTATTTGAGTCAGCAATATTAAATTATTTGCATAAAATGCAGGTAAAAGTTAAACTCCAACAGGGACAGAGAAAAATTATATGCTATCTTCTTAGTTACTTAGCATGAGACAGCATTTTAAAGAAGATAAAGTAATTTGCTTCCACATTCAAGCAATGGGTGATCATAGCATCCCCTTGACCTTTGGATTTGGGTGACAATTACAGACTACTGTATCTTCCTGTCACATTACCTTGAAATAGTACACCCAAGTATAACTTCCAAATCTATACTCTGTTTTAAAAATCTGGGCCCACGGAGATGAGCATGCTTTAATCTTAATTGTATGATTTTATGACAAAACAGGACTGCAATAATGGGTTTGTAATTTTAGATTGGCATAGCCTAAGTGAAATTTTAGATGCAACTGTCACTCTGAAATTCACATGGTCATAAAGTTCACTTTAGGATAACTGTAATATCTTTTTAACATATTTATTCTTAGGTATGATTTATTCCTGGTACTTCCTCTTAGTTTTAACTGCCAGTAAATACTTTATCTCAGATGTACAAATTTACCTGCCTTTCTTTAAACCCTCAGTGCAAAATAACTACATAGTGCAGTAACAAGTGGTTGGTTGATAATAGATAAGGTTACAGTTTTGAAAAATACAAATGACAAATCAATGACGGCAGAACCACCTTGCGATGCTTTGCTCACATTGACTTTTTTAAGGTTGGCATATGTGGCAAGTTTTAACCTCAGCATCTTCTGCAGTCATGGCAGTTTGTGTTCCTAAATAACAAAGCAAGGACTATCCTCTGAAACATCAATTTTAATCCCCCAAAGAGAAAGCTCCTGATATAAAAGGTCAGTAAAACCTGCCGTTTGCTCCACAACAGTGTAGGAGAGGGAAATGTGGAAAAACAAGAAACTAATGCTTGATATTACAGTAAAGTGTGTATGTCTTATGAAATGGAGGCACCACTCAAGGACAGCTCATCCTCAAAAAGCACCATCTGTATAGAACTGACAGAGTCAACAAGGGGCTGACTTAGCTGTGCCACAGTTAAGTCAGGGAAGTAATATACCTCTATTTTACTCCTTCTCACTGTCATTCTCTAGCTTTCTTGTTCACTGTCCTTTTTTCAACACCAAAAACCCCTCAAGAAAGGCAGATAATTTTTCGTGCTGTCACTTGTGTTGACTTTTTCCCCCTTTCTTTTAAAGTCACACAAGAATATTCTCCATGCTATTTCTCTCGTAACCATGAGCATGTGGCATTTTTAAGACAAGCAATTCTTGCATAAACATGACTTAAGCAACTAGCCAAAACTGTAGAGTGATTCACTTTCAGCTCCAGCCCTGAGAAGTCTTTGTACTACATTTCTAAAAGGAACAACATCCTGACAGGTGCTCCTTAAAGGCTGAGGATCAAATGCAGATTTTCTTCTCTCCCTGCCCCTACCCCTGTTCCCCCATAGCAGTGCCAAGGGAGAATCTGCAGACCGTGAACATGTGCCAAAGAATTGAGAATGCCTGCAGTCTTTGGGCTTCAGTCTCAGAGAAAGACAATTGCTCCTATCTATCTCCTTGTTGCTGTAGTGACTTAAAAAAGAGGCAGAGGAATATTTAGGATCTGATCCAAAGTCCATTCAAGTCAGTAGGAATGTTTGTGTCAATCACTAGGAGCAGCATGGGAAGGATGATTGATTTAATGTTCATGTCACATACCCTGAGGCATATATTCTGTACTGTTTAGATATTCAGTGTCCACACTGTACTTCTGTGTGGACAGGTCAGGAATTACCTGTGAGGAGAAGATTCTATTCGAAGCATTGTAGGCTACATTGCTCTGTCAGTAATACAATAGCATGATTTTTGATCATGCCCAAATTCTGTTGAGATTTTTACAGATAATATGCAGTATCATTGTACTTTACTAAATTGTTCATTAAAGAATTTGGTAAGCTGCATATTGTTTATATATTTCAAAATCCACTGAAAGAGGTTTGTCTCCAAAAATAGATACAAAAGAGCAACAGATCTCATTTAAAACAGCAATATTTTGGTACGAAACAGAGTATGAATTTCATCATTAAATGAACCAGAATATTGTGTTGAAAAGTCTCTATGACCTATTTGTTCAGAAATATCACAATTTAGGAACATGTTTTACCTCTGTGGATCATGTCTTAGCTGAGATGTTTCTTCCACACTCCACAGATGAAAACCAGGATCAGGAACAGGTTGTATAAACAGGCAGAGTAAGTTCTTGCTCATAAGTAAAAAAAAAACTATATGTGCTTATACACAGTCGAACTATTATAGTTGTTTTGAAATTTTAAACTCATTAAACTCACTTATTCATATGAACATAAAAATACTGTGTTTTGGAAATGCTGATATGGAGAGGGTCTTTCTTTAGAATCAACTTACCAGCTCCTCTCCAGGAAAACCTTTTACAGATTTACAGGTTTAAAGGACCATTCTTTGCCATCCAAAGACACCAGCACAAATATCTTTTGAAAGCATGGACTGAAATGTGAAGGACTGGATTCGCTTTCTTTTTGCTTCAGAATTTTTTTTCTATCTCTTTCTCTCTATATTTGACATTTTCTTGACAAGAAGGGAATGCAGAAATTAAACGATTCTTTGATATACACATGTTCTTTTCTTGTATATTTTTACATGCTGTGGTGACATTTGTATCTTACTTTGCAATACTTCAAATAGCTTCCCAGATATGATTTTTTTTTAATCATTGCTCAGTACTTAACTCAAATTGTGTACATATGTGATTGTGCTGTGAAATAGAAGTTGTTATTCTGTGTGTTTTGCAGATGGTTAAACGAAGGTGCAGAGAAATAAAGAGCCTTTATTGTAGAAAACTGTCAGGCATGACTTTTCCCATCATAGAGAAGTGCCTGATTCATAGGTCAGTGTGCTGCAGGCAGACAGAGAAATGGTGCATGAAACTCTGCAATGGGGACAGAGGAACAATTATACAAAGAAACTGGTGCAACTGCACTTTTTTGCCTTTTTTTTAAAGTGTTAATTATAAAATTTAAGGCATGCAGAATGCCCCAAATGCTCCTGACTCCATATCACTCATGGACTTTATACAGGCATAAGATAATAACTATGCATATGCAAATTGTGCAGTGCTGCCATGGTGTGCACACTAACGCAAAGCTGGACTAACTCTTCTTTTTTAAAGGTGCTGAGCAAGTAAAATTCTTTTTAAGTCTATTAGAATTTCTGGTCCTCAGTGCTCTTGATCATTACTAGCTTTTAATATTTTATCTGAAAGGTGCTTCCTGTAGCAAATTGAATGGAACACACTTTACCTTAGAAATGTAATGGGCCAAGACATTCCTAATGAAATTTCACATGTTAAAAAATGAATATGAGTTCAGGAAAAGTTGTAAAATGTTTCTAAGTAACATGTATTTTCAGGTGGTTTTATTACATTTGTTGTACCATATACAAAGCAATTATTTTGAGGTTATAATGTGCATCATTATGTGGGTTAGGAAATTATTTATAGGGTCATTCTCTTTGGATATAATTTATTCTGTAATTCTTATTCTTTAGCTATTTATTGTAATAATTTTCTACAAGGCTGTGTGGGGTTTTACCTGAGTCTTCTGGTCGTCCTTAAGCCTTTTCTTTCAGAACTCCTTAGCTAGACCTTAAATGTGGATGAAGGCAGCTTCTGTGTCGAGGCAAAAGCCAGCTCTTGTTTATTTTCCTTACGTGAAGGAACATCAAAATAATATCTCTAAGAATCATCTACATCCTGTTCCACAGTCTCCAGCATATCTTCTGATAAAATGCAGAAAGGGAGTTGAAAACCAGCCAAGTTCTTTGCAGCATAATTAGCCAGCTGCCACATCCACGCTGCTTTACTGCCACCACCAAGCACGTCCTGGGCCCCTTGCTGCTCACCTGCCAGTAAACCCTCACATATCCTCTTTTGAGGAGAAGCCCTGTATTTCTGTGGGAGATAAGCATGTGGTTATTTTATAGATTTGCTTTGCTTTATCCAGAAAGTGAGTCCTAATCATGACAGAGCTCATTACACGGAAAGGTTTCTGACATGCAGTGTCTGCCATTTCTCTGTTCCTAAAAAGAACTCATGAGAACTGGTGGAAATGTGAAAAATAGTGGTCTGGCTTAAGAAAGGAGAGCAGGAAGTGAAATTTAGGAGTGGAGAAGAGAGTGAGAAAGTGGTGAGAGGACAGAGAGGGAAAGTTTGTACAGGACCATCAAACACAGAAGGAGATGAAAAGATGTAAGGGTTGGTGGGGGAAACCGATAGACTGGAACAAAGGCTACTGGGCAAGGCAGGTAAGAAGAAGGGCAGTGAGGGGGAGAATCAAACGGCAAACTGTGGGAAACGGAGGGCATTGTTAAAAATATTATGAGAAGGGATTGAAATAATAGTAAAAACGAGTCAAGAACTCAAAAATTAATATGAAAATACACTAATAAAAATTACTTTAATTGCAAAGTTTAATGCACAAGTAATGTGCATTAAACACCTGATGTGAGGCAATGAAGGAGAATGAGACATTCTTTTTCCATTGTGTCCAATGACAGCACAAAAGTCATGGACATCCTTCCAAACGGATTGTTCAGAGAGGTTGTGGAGTCTCTGTCCTTGGAGATATTCAAAACCCAACTGGACACAGTCCTGAACAACAGGCTCCAGCTCATCCTACTTAGAGCAGGGGGGTAGGTTTGGATGATCCCTAAACGTTGCTTCCCATTTCGTGACTTCTGTAATTGTGTGGGCATTTTCAAGGAGTTATGAAAAAGATACAATTTTTTGTTTTTTCTTCCAATATGTTAAGTTTTATTGTACAAGGCTATTCTCCTAATAATTTGCAAGGGCCTGGAAGTATACTTCAGTACATAGACATATAATTTGACTTGAATTGTTGGGGTTGAGGTTTTATGGAAAAAGCCAGGGCTAGATAAAAAATGTGTACAGTTGCTTTTTATTACAGTAAAATCTCTCACTTTGCTTTTGTAATAAAACTTGCTTATGTGCTTGGAATTAATCTAGTTGCCAGCCACTGTGTTACAATATGTTTGTGGCTTTTTCTTTCTTTCTTTTCTTTCAATTTTTTGTTTGTTTTAAACTGCACATCTTCAGTTTGCTTTAGGATACAAAAGATGTGTTGTGGTCATGGTCCAATAATGCATAGCTATTTTACAGACAGCTTTGAATGTGAAAACTTTTTAGAAGAACGCAGTGGCAGAAAACTCATGTGGTGCCTCTGCCATCCTGTTTTTATTTCAGCAAGAAGAAGGAAAATAAAGGAAATAAATGGGAAGTATTCCTTGATTTTTAAGGGACAAATATAAATGTATGGACACATGCAAACATTTTTGGAAACTCGTCTCATCTGTAGCAAGCAAATAACACTGATTGTGGTGTTAAATTTCTTCCATGGATTTAAATCTGTCTCCATTAAACCATGTTTCTTACCTCAAGCTATCATCAACATTAGTTATCAATCACTTATCAATCATACTTGTTTTAATTAGTTAGTTAGATTAAATACCTGTGTTTTATTCCTGCCATTTCTTACCACAGGATCTGGGAAGCTACACAAATATTTTCATTAAAAATCCTGTTTAGGTGTAAGTCTCTATATCATAGGATACTTTATTTTAATTACTCTCATGGCCAAGTAGAAAGCTATTACAATGCAATTACAGATAAAACAAACAAAAAATAGAATTAATTTTGGATTAGCCTCTGCTATGACTCCCACTTATTATGCCTAGAAAACATAAATATTAAAAGATTAATGAAAACATTCTGAGACAAATTGGTAGAAACAATAGCAGAAGAATTTAATTGTGGAGAAAACTATAAACAGTAGACCATACAAATGCAGAATAAATTTTTTGGTCCAGATTTTGATCTATTGACAAAATACTGTAGCTCATTGCAGATTAGGTTCTGTTCACTGGCTTAAAATGCCTCAGAACTCATTTTATTTCAAATTCTTTTTGCTTTGTTAAATATATCAGAAATTCATCTCCCATTTAAGCTACATGGAGTTGTTCTTAACTTCAATGAGCTAGCATACTTCACAGGTTCAGAGAAACTGTTGAAAGCACAATGCTGTGGGTGTTAGGATCCACTACATGGTTTATTACGCTTGTTTCTTACTTCAGCGATACCTTGAAATGTGCAACACCTATGTCAGTTCAGGACTGTGAGTAGGACTCAAGCATACAGTTTTGGTCACTACAATATAAGAAAGGCATTAAGCCCCTAGTGGCCAAAGGAGGGCCACGAAGATGGTGAAGGGCCTTGAGGGGAAGCCGTATGAGGAGCGGCTGAGGGCACTTGGTCTGTTCAGCCTGGACAGGAGGAGACTGAGGGGAGACCTCATTGCAGTTACAACTTCCTCATGAGGGGAAGAGGAGGGGCAGGCACTGATCTCTTCTGTGTGATGACCAGTGACAGGACCCGAGGGAATGGCCTGAAGTTGTGTCAGGGGAGGTTTGGGTTGGATATTAGAAAAAGGTTCTTCACACAGAAAGTGGTTGGGCACTGGAACACTGGGTTAGGGCTTTTAAGGATACACTGGTTATATAAAGATTACTTGCATTAATGTTAATATATTAGTAGTTGACAGAGCAAATTATTGTCAATGGTTTTGTATATACTGTTTTGAGAAGTATGGACTTAGAGATCTATTTTAGATATTATAAATGCCCCTGAACAACTAAACCAGAGACTTCAATTAAATAATGAGTTTAGCAATGCAGTAGAGAGAAAACTGAGAAATTGTAACATGATCACAAACTTTATTCTCAAATCTAGATTAGCTTCATCATTTAGATCTGTTTGCTTCTTTATGTGTCTAATTAGGTTTTCATTAGAAGGACTAGATAGGTGGAGTTTTAGAAGATTAATTTTTGGAATGCACTACTAAAAGCCTCATTGAATAATTGACATTTCAATCTTATGAACAGAAGTTTATGAAATATTGTTTGCTTATATCCAGAAACTAAGAATCTGGATTCTGCATTACTTTTAGTTTAGCTTAGAGTTTTAGTCAGAAGTTAAATTAGAATTACCCTGTGGAAACGCAACCACAGATATGGGTTATTTTTTGTTTTTTCTTTACATGTATCTGTTTTAAATGATGCTCAATTTTCAGCATATAGTTGACCCAGGTCAATTGCACTCTATTAAAATCTTAAACATTCCCTTGAATACCTTGCTGACTCAGGGCCATTTTCAGGGCACATGTTACTGTGAAATGGCTTTATTCCACCTTACCTGAAGTATCATTCTAATACTAATAATTCTTCACAGGTGGACTATTTTTCCTCTAGTAACTTAAAAAAACAGAGGAAGCATGAACTGATAAAATCCCTCCAATGCCTCAGTATTATTCATGTATTATTCACAGTCCTATGGAATTTTAATATGGGATAGGGAAGCCAAATATTGGCAGGTTACAACTAAATTTCTAGATACATAAACAAATAATTGGAAATGGGATGGACCTTTGCAGAGTATCTACTCACCCACTGATTTACCTTCTGCAAAATAAGACCTTTTTATTAAGATAAGTAAATACATATGCAGATTCTTAGTGTGCAGTATCCAAAGTATATTTTAACAGCCAGGTAATCACAATTAATATTGAATATTTATCTGTAATTAGCTTGTTTTGTAGTATAGAGCAACCCTGAAAGTCAGGATTCTAAAAAGTATTTTCCGACTAAGTAATTTTCCAAGTACCAGAGAGGACATTAGCTATAAAGTTGGGTGTAGAAATTAGTTTTGTCTTCTTACTATCCTGTCCATAGCTCCATAACTGCACCAGCAATATCCAGTAACATTCCATTTGGGATTCTTACTCTATTCATCTCACATTCTCCTCTAGTATGGTAATGTGTGACGTAATTGTTCTTAGACACAGTTTGTTACTGTCATGCTTCCCTCCAGCATGCAAACAAAGCCAAAATTATCTATTGAAACCCTTGAAATATTTTATTTTACAATTTATAGTTATAGCCTCCAGTTAGCTATCTTGTATGTGATTCTTTGTGGAAATAACTTAATTGTACCGTTTGTTTTTTTTAAAATAATTTGGATTTATGTTACTCTTGTGGTAAAGATTTACAGTCTATTTAAATTACAATATAAAGCTACTCCAAAACCATTTATTTCTCTTACATTGCCTTATTCTTTTTAAAAACTTGTTTTTTTTGGTAGCTGTACACTAATGATCTGTAACAATTTTCCCTCTACTGATAATGTTAGTCTTTTGAAAAAAAAGGAATTTTTTTTTTTTTAATCTTAAATTTTTTCTAATCCAAATTACTCTTGCATTACTGTGTAATGGGAAACACAGCACTACCTCCTTGGCTGCTCCTAAACCAACTGATGACTGAATGCAGCATCTGCTCAGAGGCACAGCTTGTTCATTCAAATCTGTAAACTGAACACCCAGATACTCCATGCCAAAACTCAGATCCAGAAGCTCATCATGAGCTTAAGTTCACATCTGACACTGAACAGTACAATTATCTGAGGACTGAAGCAAGAAGTAGTTGATATGTTGAGAACTTGGTTTCAAAGATGAAGTTTTGTGGATATCAGCACCAAAGGATGTTGGCTATATGCATGTGTGGAGCAGGGAGTTATTTGGAGAAAAGAGAATTTCATTTGTGCGATAAACTGAATTCTTGGCATTTATTTCCCACAGTGCTAACTTAAGCATTCCCTCTCTGTTACTTAGCCCCATGCCCTTTTCTGGCTTTGTATCAAACATTGTTAAAGGCTGTTCGTTTTCAAAAGAGTCTTTGAAGTGGCTATCTTCTAAAGAACAGGCAAGGATATTTTTCTGTAACCTTTAGGAAGTAAATAGAGGCATGTGATGATCATGCATAGAGTGAGAAACATGGCTGCGGATTGAAAGAAATTAGTGCTCAAGTAAGTTATAAGACATTGTATTTATTTATGATAATCCTACCTTGACAAAACAAATACTAGGGATAATAGCAAAGTTTTTAGGTATTGTATGAAACAAGCCTTCCTTTAAATTTGTGACTGACAGTTTTGAAATAGCAGAGGGATGGGCAGTCTTGAATGTAAGTTTGCTATTGGTTATACTGCATGCAGATGTAAATGGTACAAATAAAAGCATCTTTCCTCCTGTTTAGTTTAATAGAAAGGGCTCTAAGAAATAACTGTAGATCATAATGTTGACTTTACAACAAAGGAGACATTACATTTTAATGAAAAATCTGCCATGAATCATTCATAATTTGCTCAATAATAATTTACACATGGCTGCACTTTATTGTGTTGAACAGAATGTAATCAAGCTTGATGACCTTTAAGTCCTCTTTTAAGTTAAGTATCTAAAAATGTGATCTGCACTCAGCAAGATCTCAGAATTACTTTTTTAACAAGGCTTTGAAATAAAAAGCTCTGCAAAGACACAATTCATATCCAATCTGTGAATTGGCAGTACATTTAAACATTTATTCTCAGCTTTGTGCATAACTCTGATTTCTGTTTTGTTCATGTGAAATTGTAATGCATGGTATTAGTGAGTGAGGAGTGCAGACTGCAGCCAGATATTACATAGATAGAACAAAAAATGTTTCTCTAAGGAAAAATATTTTAATAATATTAAAAATAATAAGAAGTATGTCAACCATAGATGAGCTGTTTGGTACAATACATTTGGTACAATACCAGATTCATTTCTAGAAAATATACTCTGGGATAAAGTATGTTCTGCTGTCGAAAATGGCAAGCTCTTTTGAAAATGAAAAGTGATGCTCCTATCTGTATTGTCAAAGACAGCAATGATCCTGGTACTTTTTATTACAGTCTGGAAAAGAGTAAAATTAAACTCATGCGCTTCTTTTGTGTAGAGCATAATCTTAAGCCTTTGGTATTATTAGAATCACTGCCAACTTTGCTCAAATCAAAAGACAAAAGGTATGAATCTCCAAATTTAATTTTTCTCATCAGAAGATTCTTCCTCGGATACCTTAATTGTCCTTCTGTGAAGGCCTTCTATTTCTTTGCTTCCTACTTGAGGTAAAGTCTAATGGGGCTGAACTCAGCTTTCCCCTTCTCTTCTGAAAGCTTAATTCCTTCCCTGCTGTGCCACAGCAATATGTCCTGACTTGGTTAAGCAGATGGACTGCTGTGACAGCGGGTTGCTAAGCCAGTGTCACCTCTCACAGGAATTAAATATATACACCTGCTCAAATAAAGTGGTATTTTCATGACATTACACAGGTGTAATTAAAGCTCAAGAAAATAGGATGTATTCTTGTTTTGTACGTAGTAATTATTAGCAACAAAAAAACCCACTGTAGTCCCCTACCTTCACCCATGGGGAGCCATATAAATCTAGGTGAAAGAGGGAAACAGCTTTGCTCAAAACCATTACTATTGTCCAAGGCCTACTACAATCTGCTACTTGCTTATTTCAATGCTCATTACTGTGCATTATAGTATCAATGAATATAAAAGTGTATTAGCCATCTACAGCTTGATAGATGATCGTGCTACCCTGGCATTTGATGTATTCATCAATTTGGCTTATAGTATTCTGGCATGCAGTCACATGCAAGAAAGCCCAAACATTATATCCCTTTTAATTTTGTTCAAACTATTGTCATGAATTAGAAGGCTAGAGTTTTGTCATCTGTAATAAAAAATTAGCATAATCAAATGAAAATGTAAGCTAAATAGCAAAGTAAGAATGGAAATCATTCACAGGGTTCTCTTTAAGATACAAAATCTTACTGAAAGGTTATAAGATAAAGGTTCTTTCAGCCTTAACTAGATGCTCAATTATACAGCTGTAATAATTTGATAAATCTGATTTCAGATTAATATTCCCAGCATTCTCAAGAAGTGCAAAACCAGTTGTGCTTATTTATCCTTGGGCTATAAAAAATGCCAATTACACAGCTGTAATAATTTGATAAATCTGATTTCAGATTAATATTCCCAGCATTCTCAAGAAGTGCAAAACCAGTTGTGCTTATTTATCCTTGGGCTATAAAAAATGCCAATTACACAGCTGTAATAATTTGATAAATCTGATTTCAGATTAATATTCCCAGCATTCTCAAGAAGTGCAAAACCAGTTGTGCTTATTTATCCTTGGGCTATAAAAAATGCCAATTACACAGCTGTAATAATTTGATAAATCTGATTTCAGATTAATATTCCCAGCATTCTCAAGAAGTGCAAAACCAGTTGTGCTTATTTATCCTTGGGCTATAAAAAATGCCAATTACTGGTAGTTTTTTCAAGTTAAACATTTACTGACATGTAAGCATCTAATTCTGACCCACAGAAACATA
Source organism: Scytalopus superciliaris (assembly GCA_013400415.1). Classification (NCBI taxonomy): domain Eukaryota; kingdom Metazoa; phylum Chordata; class Aves; order Passeriformes; family Rhinocryptidae; genus Scytalopus; species Scytalopus superciliaris. The sequence continues at coordinate 114,684 of VXBX01009024.1, forward strand.
CTTTTTATTCTGTTTTGAAATTACTTCTAGTTGGAGATTTCTTGCTTGTTCCTGTGTATTTCTGCCTTCAGATACATATTATGGACCTATACATGTGTGTTACACTTAGCATTGTGGCCAAGATTTGTGTAAGTCTAGAAACAGTAAGTTTTCCCATCAGACTTGTTCCTGTATGTTGGTAATGCCACTTTCCATTCTCATTATTATGTCTTATTTAATATGCCTTTACTAGGCATATTTACTAGGATTCAAATACCTATTTCTTTACTCTATGAGCATGTGCTAAAGACCTGTCAATGCCATAAGCCCCTTCTATAACGAATTGGATTTTCCCTGACCTCATGTATCCTGAAAAGTTGAAAACAAATAATATCAGCAGTCGTTTTAATGAAAAGGAACTCTTCAGTAATTTCTGTCTCAAAACAAAAAAAAAAAAAAACAGTTCTCTTCCCTCTGAGCATCAGTAAGGAATAGATTCATGTTAAACATTTATCACACAGACACTTGTTTTGGAGTTAACTCTATGTTGTCAGTACTGATAAAAAGGAATAGACCATTTCAGGACACAATTAATCTGAACTGTTCTAGAGGTTTACTTGAGAATACAATGATCCAACTCTGAAACTATGCATTTTGCTCCATTATAAAGAGAACACAGGAAATCTTGCTCATACATAAATTTAGTTAAATAAATACCACTGTAGGTGTCTCTGGACCAGACTTTCAAAGATATTAAGTTGCTTTCGTGCACAGAATTGAGATGTTCATGTGATTAATCTAACTCATATTTAAATAAGTGTCATAGGTGAATGGAGATCTGAATATCAATGGAACTGTGATCTACTGCTGCCATATTTTCACTGTTAGTCTTTGCCATCCTAGTTGCATAACCCTTCCAAAACTGACTGGTGCAATATCTAAAATATTTAAAAATCTAAGCCTCTTGTCTCAAGATACACAATTGGTGTTAATGTAGGAAAAAAAAAACAATGCCTTTTTCATTGCTAAAAGGTTGTGGCACTTATAAAGGGCAAAATGAGAGAAGAAATAAATTGTGCTTTGTAGTTTCAGTCTTTTGGATAAGTATCAATAAATAAAGTTGCTAATTTGCATAAATACTACTGGAGTCCAATAAAAAAACCAGTCTCAGCTGGGTTAATCCATCATGTCATTTATCTAGTTCAGTTACAAAGCTTGATTCAGGTAAAACAAAATATGTGGAATGTACAGGGTTTTCTTTGGATCTATATCCTGCAAATTATAATACACAAAATATTAAACATGGGGGCCAGATTTATACCTTTATTATGCTGTTAGATGATGTGCCACACAGAAGATTACCAAGGCATTCTGTCTTTTAGTATATGGTCACAATCTTACAATTGTTAAACTAACTGATCTGTGCTGGCTAGGTTTTCTCATCATGTTCATATTAAAACCAAATATGAGTCACCTGCTTCACTGACACGGAGTCCTTTCTCTTTGACTGACTACCCCTGCAGATCTAACTTCAAGTACCTCAGTGTACCACAACCAGAGGGTTTCAGTTTCCTGAACTACTTTGAGTGTTAAACAGAAAGTGATTCCTTGGGATTTTTAAATTCTGAGTAATTTTCATGTAAGTGCTTTAGTCAATGTAGTTGGGAGCACCCTGAGAGGGTGTAGTTTTGTCTGTACGTACTAGCAGAAAGAACTCTCTTTTGCGTCTTCCCAGCAGATACTCCCCCGGTATCTGATTACAAAATAGAGATGCAACTAACCTCAATACATTCACCACATTCCCTGTTCTCTGCCAGAAAGAACATGACCTAAGTGTAGTCACTGGTATTTCCAGAGACCAGAAATCCCATTCCCAGCTCTGGATTGCCTCAGCTTTTTTCCTACATTACCCTAGACAGCTTGATCTGCCTAGGCTGCAGGTGAATCTCAGCACACAGGATGAAGACTTTGTCTTGCAGCTGTGTCTAGTTTTAGCGCTCAGCAAGGGTCCACCAACAGCCCTGTCACTGGCCCAGTGCCCCCAGCTGGCAGTCATCCTTCTGATTTGGGATCTCACCTGTATCTCATATACAGCCATCAGTGGTGATCCTGCTCACCATTTTATAGGATGCTCCTTAGCTTCTTTTCTGTTACAGTCTTGAAGAGAAACGCCTGATGGAAGCACTGAGGGGAAATTCTGTTAGTGTTGTGCCATGATAGTGTTTGAAGGTGGACATCTACTCCTTCTGAACACTTTTTAAGGTCCTTTTCTTATCCTGTGGGGGGGAAAAAAAGGTGAGTTTCTGCTAGGTGAGTTTCTTACTGTTACCTGTGTCTCTGCAACGCTCTGGACAGATAAAACTTTAGCAGACTGGAGTTACATAATCCAAATGCCTTAGTGTTTCTGTGTTTGGTTGTTTTGGGTTTTTTGCTTACCTGAATCCTTAAAAATCTCTTGTTGGAATAGGTTTCTTTCTAATCTTAGAAATTACTTTAGGAAATGATTCTGCTTACTTACACCCTTATTTATTGCCTTCTTGTGTCCCTCCAAACTTCTCCCTTCTCTTGAAAAGCAGAACCAAATAAAAGAAAAACATGAAGTAAAAAATAAACAAAACTGAAATTTTTGTTTGACAACAGCCATCTCTCAGTAGTTTCCAGAATTGTGCTGCATGTGCAGGCTTTGCTTTGTCATTATATTTCTACAATATCTTAATAAGGTGTTGCCTTTTTTCTTCTGTTTCTACTAAAGCAATATTTGGGAATCAGGTCTTCATTAAAATAAATGTCTCCTGAAAAGTAAAAATGAAATTTGTCATTGTGAGTAGACTTTACATAGTCCCTTTCAGCTTATGTCTGCTTTTTTTTTTGGGTGAAACTACTTAACACAAGATGTGCTGGGGAATTACCTGACTTGATGGAGTTTAAGTACAGCTGACATCAAATATGCATCTCCTCTTCTCCTTGGTGTTTTTCTGTTTGTTTATATCTCTGTGTCTGTGTGTTTAACCAAAAATAACAGCACTCAGGTATACAGTACAAATATTTAGTAGCTGATTAGTGCAGCATTTAAAGAGAAAGTTCAGTGAGTAAATATCTGTGATGTTCCCAGCAGGACCCAGACAACTGGAATCACTGATAGGAGTCAAGGGAAAAAGTGCAGTTAATAATTTGTAGATATTTACACCTTTGCTGGTTTCTTTCATGGTACAAAGGCATTAGCGAAAGTGACAGAAACGAGTTATGAGCCATTTACTTGGGCTATCTGGAGGGATTTAATCTCACTTGGGTCATGGAGTTGAATTCTCTGGGAATTGGTGTTACCGTGATAGGCTGTATCTGAAGGCCTGGAGTGCAGAGATAAGACTTTAAGTCCAGCTGGAATTAGAAGCAATAGAATTAACTGGATTGTAATGCTGTAAACCTTTTGGTTCAGATCCTGAAATGCCTCTGGATGGTAGTTCAAATCTCTTCCAGATGGAGGTTTGGCTCTGGGACCCCTACGCAAGACAAACATTAGCAATGTCAAGGACTTTTTTTAGAGTGTGCACAGTAAAATCAGCCTTACGTGGTTCAGCAGGCTTGTTGTTGTTCAGTCTTACAGTTTCCTTAATATGGTGGGGAGGATGCTTTACGTGTTTCAAAAGGCTAATTTTCCACTTCACTGATGCTCACATGCATGTTTGTGGTTATTTCTTTTAAAGGAAGACTAGGAAAGCATTTGAAAGGTCATTGCTTTTATAACAAATGAGACAAGGCTGAATATAGCTGGCATATGCATATCAATATAAGACAATCGGGGTTGCTATAACATAAAACATCTCTTGAAGAGCTGTTAAGGGCTGGGGAGTTTGTTGTGTTATTCTTTTTTGTTGTTGTTGTTGCTGCAGTTGTTCCCTCTCCCACCTTGAGGTAGCTTTCCAAGGAAGTGCTTTAAAATAGTGAATGCATGGAAGCATTTTTTGAAATGTAGCACATTTTCTGTGATAATACTGTATACTTAGACAAAAGTGACAATGTGTGAGTTGATTAATTCTATGCTTACATTAAAGATGAGAAGTTAATTGCAAACTATGATTGTAAAAGACAACAATTTTTTGAATTTAAAATCAAGCAGTTTAGTATAGTGTAATAGGGAATAAAATCTCTAAGTCTGCTGCGGAGAAAGAAAATTAAAGTGCCAGAGAATACTGATTAAGGAATATTTTTTAATTTTTTTAAAGACATGAGTAGAGAGAAATCTTTGTTCTAAATTCATTGGAAATACATAATTCTATAACAAGAGCCAGTAAGGACTACTTCAATTTTTATTTTATGTAATAATTTTTATTTTTAAGTCAGTGCTCTTATTAATAGTATTTTCTAGTTTTATGCTAGATTATGAATTATACTAAATTTATAAGTAAGGGCTTCTCAATAGCTCTGAGGCAATATGAAGAAAATTACTATATTATGACTACATACACTTTATCTAATACAATAATTCGATTACTACAAAACTTCACTCTTCTCTTTCCTGTTTGTAATAGGATTGTGTTTTGTGCTTGTGTGACCCTTTATCTCCAAGGAGTTATACCCAATGGGAGTTTGTCCAGAGCAGTGCATGGATATTTGCACAGTGTAATTAATCACTTATGAATAGTTACCATGCATAAATGTCCATCTGAACTCTATCTAGTGATAGCACCGAGGCTCTGGGGAATAAGACTTATTTTCAAAAATTTTCTTCCACCTGAGGAAGCTTGGAAGAATTTAGCAGGTGGAAACTCAAGAACCAGAGATCACTGTGTTCTTTATTTTGTTTAATGTCTTAAAGTGTGAATTGTTTTGGTTGTTTTTGTTTGTCCTTTGTTTTTCTTCAGATATAAATATATTGTCTAAATTTACAATAGCTCCAGAATATTTCTTTGGTGTTCCATTACTGTGCAAAATGTTAAAAATAGTATGAGGGAAGACTTATGGCCTTGTATTGGTAATTTGGAAATTGCTCAAGTGGAATTAATGGAAGAATATGGGAATGAATGAAGAGGAAGGTAGCATAACCCTCATGTGTAAAATCTGATAGAGTTTTGTGTGTTTATAATGTACCATTTTACTGTTTTTTTTTTTTTTACTGATGTTCCAAATTAATGCATCTATGAGAAGAGAAATTAGATCCTGTTTTAATTTGCTGTTCCCCTTCCCACCCCCCCCCCATTGCNATTTTCTTTTCCCCCTCCCCCCCCCCCCCCATTGCCCCCCCTCATGCCACCAAAAGAAAATTAAGTTTGTGTGCCATCCTTTTTGTAGCTTTTTTTTTTTTTTTAAATATACATATAGACAAGCAAAAGATCTCATAACTTGAGGGAAAAAGGTAAAGAAGTTGCATGAAGATGACTAGTTACACTGAATATTTCTGGATAAGAGGACAATCAAGTATTTGACCCTTTTGGTTTTCATCAGAATTGTTCACTGTGTAGTATCTGGTGTCAATTTTGCTACTAGGATTTCT